>OZ024935.1:96307744-96339487 GCA_964017235.1 Sabellastarte sp. h YS-2021
CCTTAAGGCACCCCCCAGAAGGCGAATTACAGGCCTGCTGGGGCCCCTATACCAACACCAGTAATCACTGCTATACTGGATGTAATTCTGAAACCTATGCAGTCAGATTTAGTAGGTTACAGACTAATTTCTGGCCAAATTTCAGGATTATAGACCAACATTTACTAGTCATTTGGGCTGATTTACATGTATTTTACACCATTTTAACAGCAATATTCGGTTTAAATAATTTCTGTTCAGACATGTAATGCTCCAAATTTTTCCTAAAATGTCCCTCATTTCTGATCAAAACATGTCTGAAATTCCATAAGTGCTTCAGATTGACCACAATATGATATACCTGAAATTACCCCTCATGAGGGGGGGCAGACCAGGCCACACACCCCGAAACTGAAATTCCAAATATGGCCTCGAGTTTGTCAGACAAATGCATTTAATTCTATGATGAAAACTGAGTTTCCTGTGAAAATTTGAGCCAGATCCAACCCATTTAAGGGGTGTTTTGAGCTGAATTTAAAGTTTATGGTACCCTCGCTACATGCACTCTCAATACATGTATTTTGAGCTTGGTATGTATTTCTTAATGAAATACACTACTTATTTCTCTTTTAGTGGTGCCCACTCTCGCCAAAAATATGGTTTACAGCCTTACTTCTGCCTTATTGGTCAAAATATGAGCAAACCCTTAAGGCACCCCCCAGAAGGCGAATTACAGGCCTGCTGGGGCCCCTATACCACACCAGTAATCACTGCTATACTGGATGTAATTCTGAAACCTATGCAGTCAGATTTAGTAGGATTACAGACTAATTTCTGGCCAAATTTCAGGATTATAGACCAACATTTACTAGTCAATTTGGGCTGATTTACATGTATTTTACACCATTTTAACAGCAATATTCGGTTTAAATAATTTCTGTTCAGACATGTAATGCTCCAATTTTCCTAAAATGTCCTCATTTCTGATCAAAACATGTCTGAAATTCCATAAGTGCTTCAGATTGACCACAATATGATATACCTGAAATTACCCCTCATGAGGGGGGCAGACCAGGCCACACACCCCGAAACTGAAATTCCAAATATGGCCCTCGAGTTTGTCAGACAAATGCAATTTAATTCTATGATGAAAACTGAGTTTCCTGTGAAAATTTGAGCCAGATCCAACCCATTTAAGGGGTGTTTTGAGCTGAATTTAAAGTTTATGGTACCCTCGCTACATGCACTCTCAATACATGTATTTTGAGCTTGGTATGTATTTCTTAATGAATACACTACTTATTTCTCTTTAGTGGTGCCCACTCTCGCCAAAAATATGGTTTACAGCCTTACTTCTGCCTTATTGGTCAAAATATGAGCAAACCTTAAGGGCACCCCCCAGAAGGCGAATTACAGGCCTGCTGGGGCCCCTATACCACACCAGTAATCACTGCTATACTGGATGTAATTCTGAAACCTATGCAGTCAGATTTAGTAGGTTACAGACTAATTCTGGCCAAATTTCAGGATTATAGACCAACATTTACTAGTCATTTGGGCTGATTTACATGTATTTTACACCATTTTAACAGCAATATTCGGTTTAAATAATTTCTGTTCAGACATGTAATGCTCCAATTTTTCCTAAAATGTCCTCATTTCTGATCAAAACATGTCTGAAATTCCATAAGTGCTTCAGATTGACCACAATATGATATACCTGAAATTACCCCTCATGAGGGGGGGCAGACCAGGCCACACACCCCGAAACTGAAATTCCAAATATGGCCCTCGAGTTTGTCAGACAAATGCAATTTAATTCTATGATGAAAACTGAGTTTCCTGTGAAAATTTGAGCCAGATCCAACCCATTTAAGGGGTGTTTTGAGCTGAATTTAAAGTTTATGGTACCCTCGCTACATGCACTCTCAATACATGTATTTTGAGCTTGGTATGTATTTCTTAATGAATACACTACTTATTTCTCTTTTAGTGGTGCCCACTCTCGCCAAAAATATGGTTTACAGCCTTACTTCTGCCTTATTGGTCAAAATATGAGCAAACCTTAAGGCACCCCCCAGAAGGCGAATTACAGGCCTGCTGGGGCCCCTATACCACACCAGTAATCACTGCTATACTGGATGTAATTCTGAAACCTATGCAGTCAGATTTAGTAGGTTACAGACTAATTCTGGCCAAATTTCAGGATTATAGACCAACATTTACTAGTCATTTGGGCTGATTTACATGTATTTTACACCATTTTAACAGCAATATTCGGTTAAATAATTTCTGTTCAGACATGTAATGCTCCAATTTTTCCTAAAATGTCCTCATTTCTGATCAAAACATGTCTGAAATTTCCATAAGTGCTTCAGATTGACCACAATATGATATACCTGAAATTACCCCTCATGAGGGGGGGCAGACCAGGCCACACACCCCGAAACTGAAATTCCAAATATGGCCCTCGAGTTTGTCAGACAAATGCAATTTAATTCTATGATGAAAACTGAGTTTCCTGTGAAAATTTGAGCCAGATCCAACCCATTTAAGGGGTGTTTTGAGCTGAATTTAAAGTTTATGGTACCCTCGCTACATGCACTCTCAATACATGTATTTTGAGCTTGGTATGTATTTCTTAATGAATACACTACTTATTTCTCTTTTAGTGGTGCCCACTCTCGCCAAAAATATGGTTTACAGCCTTACTTCTGCCTTATTGGTCAAAATATGAGCAAACCTTAAGGCACCCCCCAGAAGGCGAATTACAGGCCTGCTGGGGCCCCTATACCACACCAGTAATCACTGCTATACTGGATGTAATTCTGAAACCTATGCAGTCAGATTTAGTAGGTTACAGACTAATTTCTGGCCAAATTTCAGGATTATAGACCAACATTTACTAGTCATTTGGGCTGATTTACATGTATTTTACACCATTTTAACAGCAATATTCGTTTAAATAATTTCTGTTCAGACATGTAATGCTCCAATTTTTCCTAAAATGTCCTCATTTCTGATCAAAACATGTCTGAAATTCCATAAGTGCATCAGATTGACCACAATATGATATACCTGAAATTACCCCTCATGAGGGGGGGCAGACCAGGCCACACACCCCGAAACTGAAATTCCAAATATGGCCCTCGAGTTTGTCAGACAAATGCAATTTAATTCTATGATGAAAACTGAGTTTCCTGTGAAAATTTGAGCCAGATCCAACCCATTTAAGGGGTGTTTTGAGCTGAATTTAAAGTTTATGGTACCCTCGCTACATGCACTCTCAATACATGTATTTTGAGCTTGGTATGTATTTCTTAATGAATACACTACTTATTTCTCTTTTAGTGGTGCCCACTCTCGCCAAAAATATGGTTTACAGCCTTACTTCTGCCTTATTGGTCAAAATATGAGCAAACCTTAAGGCACCCCCCAGAAGGCGAATTACAGGCCTGCTGGGGCCCCTATACCACACCAGTAATCACTGCTATACTGGATGTAATTCTGAAACCTATGCAGTCAGATTTAGTAGGTTACAGACTAATTTCTGGCCAAATTTCAGGATTATAGACCAACATTTACTAGTCATTTGGGCTGATTTACATGTATTTTACACCATTTTAACAGCAATATTCGGTTTAAATAATTTCTGTTCAGACATGTAATGCTCCAATTTTTCCTAAATGTCCTCATTTCTGATCAAAACATGTCTGAAATTCCATAAGTGCTTCAGATTGACCACAATATGATATACCTGAAATTACCCCTCATGAGGGGGGGCAGACCAGGCCACACACCCCGAAACTGAAATTCCAAATATGGCCCTCGAGTTTGTCAGACAAATGCAATTTAATTCTATGATGAAAACTGAGTTTCCTGTGAAAATTTGAGCCAGATCCCAACCCATTTAAGGGGTGTTTTGAGCTGAATTTAAAGTTATGGTACCCTCGCTACATGCACTCTCAATACATGTATTTTGAGCTTGGTATGTATTTCTTAATGAATACACTACTTATTTCTCTTTTAGTGGTGCCCACTCTCGCCAAAAATATGGTTTACAGCCTTACTTCTGCCTTATTGGTCAAAATATGAGCAAACCTTAAGGCACCCCCCAGAAGGCGAATTACAGGCCTGCTGGGGCCCCTATACCACACCAGTAATCACTGCTATACTGGATGTAATTCTGAAACCTATGCAGTCAGATTTAGTAGGTTACAGACTAATTTCTGGCCCAAATTTCAGGATTATAGACCAACATTTACTAGTCATTTGGGCTGATTTACATGTATTTTACACCATTTTAACAGCAATATTCGGTTTAAATAATTTCTGTTCAGACATGTAATGCTCCAAATTTTTCCTAAAATGTCCTCATTTCTGATCAAAACATGTCTGAAATTCCATAAGTGCTTCAGATTGACCACAATATGATATACCTGAAATTACCCCTCATGAGGGGGGCAGACCAGGCCACACACCCCGAAACTGAAATTCCAAATATGGCCCTCGAGTTTGTCAGACAAATGCAATTTAATTCTATGATGAAAACTGAGTTTCCTGTGAAAATTTGAGCCAGATCCAACCCATTTAAGGGGTGTTTTGAGCTGAATTTAAAAGTTTATGGTACCCTCGCTACATGCACTCTCAATACATGTATTTTGAGGCTTGGTATGTATTTCTTAATGAATACACTACTTATTTCTCTTTTAGTGGTGCCCACTCTCGCCAAAAATATGGTTTACAGCCTTACTTCTGCCTTATTGGTCAAAATATGAGCAAACCTTAAGGCACCCCCCAGAAGGCGAATTACAGGCCTGCTGGGGCCCTATACCACACCAGTAATCACTGCTATACTGGATGTAATTCTGAAACCTATGCAGTCAGATTTAGTAGGTTACAGACTAATTTCTGGCCAAATTTCAGGATTATAGACCAACATTTACTAGTCATTTGGGCTGATTTACATGTATTTTACACCATTTTAACAGCAATATTCGGTTTAATAATTTCTGTTCAGACATGTAATGCTCCAATTTTTCCTAAAATGTCCTCATTTCTGATCAAAACATGTCTGAAATTCCATAAGTGCTTCAGATTGACCACAATATGATATACCTGAAATTACCCCTCATGAGGGGGGGCAGACCAGGCCACACACCCCGAAACTGAAATTCCAAATATGGCCCTCGAGTTTGTCAGACAAATGCAATTTAATTCTATGATGAAAACTGAGTTTCCTGTGAAAATTTGAGCCAGATCCAACCCATTTAAGGGGTGTTTTGAGCTGAATTTAAAGTTTATGGTACCCTCGCTACATGCACTCTCAATACATGTATTTTGAGCTTGGTATGTATTTCTTAATGAATACACTACTTATTTCTCTTTTAGTGGTGCCCACTCTCGCCAAAAATATGGTTTACAGCCTTACTTCTGCCTTATTGGTCAAAATATGAGCAAACCTTAAGGCACCCCCCAGAAGGCGAATTACAGGCCTGCTGGGGCCCCTATACCACACCAGTAATCACTGCTATACTGGATGTAATTCTGAAACCTATGCAGTCAGATTTAGTAGGTTACAGACTAATTTCTGGCCAAATTTCAGGATTATAGACCAACATTTACTAGTCATTTGGGCTGATTTACATGTATTTTACACCATTTTAACAGCAATATTCGGTTTAAATAATTTCTGTTCAGACATGTAATGCTCCAATTTTTCCTAAAATGTCCTCATTTCTGATCAAAACATGTCTGAAATTCCATAAGTGCTTCAGATTGACCACAATATGATATACCTGAAATTACCCCTCATGAGGGGGGGCAGACCAGGCCACACACCCCGAAACTGAAATTCCAAATATGGCCCTCGAGTTTGTCAGACAAATGCAATTTAATTCTATGATGAAAACTGAGTTTCCTGTGAAAATTTGAGCCAGATCCAACCCATTTAAGGGGTGTTTTGAGCTGAATTTAAAGTTTATGGTACCCTCGCTACATGCACTCTCAATACATGTATTTTGAGCTTGGTATGTATTTCTTAATGAATACACTACTTATTTCTCTTTTAGTGGTGCCCACTCTCGCCAAAAATATGGTTTACAGCCTTACTTCTGCCTTATTGGTCAAAATATGAGCAAACCTTAAGGCACCCCCCAGAAGGCGAATTACAGGCCTGCTGGGGCCCCTATACCACACCAGTAATCACTGCTATACTGGATGTAATTCTGAAACCTATGCAGTCAGATTTAGTAGGTTACAGACTAATTTCTGGCCAAATTTCAGGATTATAGACCAACATTTACTAGTCATTTGGGCTGATTTACATGTATTTTACACCATTTTAACAGCAATATTCGGTTTAAATAATTTCTGTTCAGACATGTAATGCTCCAATTTTTCCTAAAATGTCCTCATTTCTGATCAAAACATGTCTGAAATTCCATAAGTGCTTCAGATTGACCACAATATGATATACCTGAAATTACCCCTCATGAGGGGGGGCAGACCAGGCCACACACCCCGAAACTGAAATTCCAAATATGGCCCTCGAGTTTGTCAGACAAATGCAATTTAATTCTATGATGAAAACTGAGTTTCCTGTGAAAATTTGAGCCAGATCCAACCCATTTAAGGGGTGTTTTGAGCTGAATTTAAAGTTTATGGTACCCTCGCTACATGCACTCTCAATACATGTATTTTGAGCTTGGTATGTATTTCTTAATGAATACACTACTTATTTCTCTTTTAGTGGTGCCCACTCTCGCCAAAAATATGGTTTACAGCCTTACTTCTGCCTTATTGGTCAAAATATGAGCAAACCTTAAGGCACCCCCCAGAAGGCGAATTACAGGCCTGCTGGGGCCCCTATACCACACCAGTAATCACTGCTATACTGGATGTAATTCTGAAACCTATGCAGTCAGATTTAGTAGGTTACAGACTAATTTCTGGCCAAATTTCAGGATTATAGACCAACATTTACTAGTCATTTGGGCTGATTTACATGTATTTTACACCATTTTAACAGCAATATTCGGTTTAAATAATTTCTGTTCAGACATGTAATGCTCCAATTTTTCCTAAAATGTCCTCATTTCTGATCAAAACATGTCTGAAATTCCATAAGTGCTTCAGATTGACCACAATATGATATACCTGAAATTACCCCTCATGAGGGGGGGCAGACCAGGCCACACACCCCGAAACTGAAATTCCAAATATGGCCCTCGAGTTTGTCAGACAAATGCAATTTAATTCTATGATGAAAACTGAGTTTCCTGTGAAAATTTGAGCCAGATCCAACCCATTTAAGGGGTGTTTTGAGCTGAATTTAAAGTTTATGGTACCCTCGCTACATGCACTCTCAATACATGTATTTTGAGCTTGGTATGTATTTCTTAATGAATACACTACTTATTTCTCTTTTAGTGGTGCCCACTCTCGCCAAAAATATGGTTTACAGCCTTACTTCTGCCTTATTGGTCAAAATATGAGCAAACCTTAAGGCACCCCCCAGAAGGCGAATTACAGGCCTGCTGGGGCCCCTATACCACACCAGTAATCACTGCTATACTGGATGTAATTCTGAAACCTATGCAGTCAGATTTAGTAGGTTACAGACTAATTTCTGGCCAAATTTCAGGATTATAGACCAACATTTACTAGTCATTTGGGCTGATTTACATGTATTTTACACCATTTTAACAGCAATATTCGGTTTAAATAATTTCTGTTCAGACATGTAATGCTCCAATTTTTCCTAAAATGTCCTCATTTCTGATCAAAACATGTCTGAAATTCCATAAGTGCTTCAGATTGACCACAATATGATATACCTGAAATTACCCCTCATGAGGGGGGGCAGACCAGGCCACACACCCCGAAACTGAAATTCCAAATATGGCCCTCGAGTTTGTCAGACAAATGCAATTTAATTCTATGATGAAAACTGAGTTTCCTGTGAAAATTTGAGCCAGATCCAACCCATTTAAGGGGTGTTTTGAGCTGAATTTAAAGTTTATGGTACCCTCGCTACATGCACTCTCAATACATGTATTTTGAGCTTGGTATGTATTTCTTAATGAATACACTACTTATTTCTCTTTTAGTGGTGCCCACTCTCGCCAAAAATATGGTTTACAGCCTTACTTCTGCCTTATTGGTCAAAATATGAGCAAACCTTAAGGCACCCCCCAGAAGGCGAATTACAGGCCTGCTGGGGCCCCTATACCACACCAGTAATCACTGCTATACTGGATGTAATTCTGAAACCTATGCAGTCAGATTTAGTAGGTTACAGACTAATTTCTGGCCAAATTTCAGGATTATAGACCAACATTTACTAGTCATTTGGGCTGATTTACATGTATTTTACACCATTTTAACAGCAATATTCGGTTTAAATAATTTCTGTTCAGACATGTAATGCTCCAATTTTTCCTAAAATGTCCTCATTTCTGATCAAAACATGTCTGAAATTCCATAAGTGCTTCAGATTGACCACAATATGATATACCTGAAATTACCCCTCATGAGGGGGGGCAGACCAGGCCACACACCCCGAAACTGAAATTCCAAATATGGCCCTCGAGTTTGTCAGACAAATGCAATTTAATTCTATGATGAAAACTGAGTTTCCTGTGAAAATTTGAGCCAGATCCAACCCATTTAAGGGGTGTTTTGAGCTGAATTTAAAGTTTATGGTACCCTCGCTACATGCACTCTCAATACATGTATTTTGAGCTTGGTATGTATTTCTTAATGAATACACTACTTATTTCTCTTTTAGTGGTGCCCACTCTCGCCAAAAATATGGTTTACAGCCTTACTTCTGCCTTATTGGTCAAAATATGAGCAAACCTTAAGGCACCCCCCAGAAGGCGAATTACAGGCCTGCTGGGGCCCCTATACCACACCAGTAATCACTGCTATACTGGATGTAATTCTGAAACCTATGCAGTCAGATTTAGTAGGTTACAGACTAATTTCTGGCCAAATTTCAGGATTATAGACCAACATTTACTAGTCATTTGGGCTGATTTACATGTATTTTACACCATTTTAACAGCAATATTCGGTTTAAATAATTTCTGTTCAGACATGTAATGCTCCAATTTTTCCTAAAATGTCCTCATTTCTGATCAAAACATGTCTGAAATTCCATAAGTGCTTCAGATTGACCACAATATGATATACCTGAAATTACCCCTCATGAGGGGGGGCAGACCAGGCCACACACCCCGAAACTGAAATTCCAAATATGGCCCTCGAGTTTGTCAGACAAATGCAATTTAATTCTATGATGAAAACTGAGTTTCCTGTGAAAATTTGAGCCAGATCCAACCCATTTAAGGGGTGTTTTGAGCTGAATTTAAAGTTTATGGTACCCTCGCTACATGCACTCTCAATACATGTATTTTGAGCTTGGTATGTATTTCTTAATGAATACACTACTTATTTCTCTTTTAGTGGTGCCCACTCTCGCCAAAAATATGGTTTACAGCCTTACTTCTGCCTTATTGGTCAAAATATGAGCAAACCTTAAGGCACCCCCCAGAAGGCGAATTACAGGCCTGCTGGGGCCCCTATACCACACCAGTAATCACTGCTATACTGGATGTAATTCTGAAACCTATGCAGTCAGATTTAGTAGGTTACAGACTAATTTCTGGCCAAATTTCAGGATTATAGACCAACATTTACTAGTCATTTGGGCTGATTTACATGTATTTTACACCATTTTAACAGCAATATTCGGTTTAAATAATTTCTGTTCAGACATGTAATGCTCCAATTTTTCCTAAAATGTCCTCATTTCTGATCAAAACATGTCTGAAATTCCATAAGTGCTTCAGATTGACCACAATATGATATACCTGAAATTACCCCTCATGAGGGGGGGCAGACCAGGCCACACACCCCGAAACTGAAATTCCAAATATGGCCCTCGAGTTTGTCAGACAAATGCAATTTAATTCTATGATGAAAACTGAGTTTCCTGTGAAAATTTGAGCCAGATCCAACCCATTTAAGGGGTGTTTTGAGCTGAATTTAAAGTTTATGGTACCCTCGCTACATGCACTCTCAATACATGTATTTTGAGCTTGGTATGTATTTCTTAATGAATACACTACTTATTTCTCTTTTAGTGGTGCCCACTCTCGCCAAAAATATGGTTTACAGCCTTACTTCTGCCTTATTGGTCAAAATATGAGCAAACCTTAAGGCACCCCCCAGAAGGCGAATTACAGGCCTGCTGGGGCCCCTATACCACACCAGTAATCACTGCTATACTGGATGTAATTCTGAAACCTATGCAGTCAGATTTAGTAGGTTACAGACTAATTTCTGGCCAAATTTCAGGATTATAGACCAACATTTACTAGTCATTTGGGCTGATTTACATGTATTTTACACCATTTTAACAGCAATATTCGGTTTAAATAATTTCTGTTCAGACATGTAATGCTCCAATTTTTCCTAAAATGTCCTCATTTCTGATCAAAACATGTCTGAAATTCCATAAGTGCTTCAGATTGACCACAATATGATATACCTGAAATTACCCCTCATGAGGGGGGGCAGACCAGGCCACACACCCCGAAACTGAAATTCCAAATATGGCCCTCGAGTTTGTCAGACAAATGCAATTTAATTCTATGATGAAAACTGAGTTTCCTGTGAAAATTTGAGCCAGATCCAACCCATTTAAGGGGTGTTTTGAGCTGAATTTAAAGTTTATGGTACCCTCGCTACATGCACTCTCAATACATGTATTTTGAGCTTGGTATGTATTTCTTAATGAATACACTACTTATTTCTCTTTTAGTGGTGCCCACTCTCGCCAAAAATATGGTTTACAGCCTTACTTCTGCCTTATTGGTCAAAATATGAGCAAACCTTAAGGCACCCCCCAGAAGGCGAATTACAGGCCTGCTGGGGCCCCTATACCACACCAGTAATCACTGCTATACTGGATGTAATTCTGAAACCTATGCAGTCAGATTTAGTAGGTTACAGACTAATTTCTGGCCAAATTTCAGGATTATAGACCAACATTTACTAGTCATTTGGGCTGATTTACATGTATTTTACACCATTTTAACAGCAATATTCGGTTTAAATAATTTCTGTTCAGACATGTAATGCTCCAATTTTTCCTAAAATGTCCTCATTTCTGATCAAAACATGTCTGAAATTCCATAAGTGCTTCAGATTGACCACAATATGATATACCTGAAATTACCCCTCATGAGGGGGGGCAGACCAGGCCACACACCCCGAAACTGAAATTCCAAATATGGCCCTCGAGTTTGTCAGACAAATGCAATTTAATTCTATGATGAAAACTGAGTTTCCTGTGAAAATTTGAGCCAGATCCAACCCATTTAAGGGGTGTTTTGAGCTGAATTTAAAGTTTATGGTACCCTCGCTACATGCACTCTCAATACATGTATTTTGAGCTTGGTATGTATTTCTTAATGAATACACTACTTATTTCTCTTTTAGTGGTGCCCACTCTCGCCAAAAATATGGTTTACAGCCTTACTTCTGCCTTATTGGTCAAAATATGAGCAAACCTTAAGGCACCCCCCAGAAGGCGAATTACAGGCCTGCTGGGGCCCCTATACCACACCAGTAATCACTGCTATACTGGATGTAATTCTGAAACCTATGCAGTCAGATTTAGTAGGTTACAGACTAATTTCTGGCCAAATTTCAGGATTATAGACCAACATTTACTAGTCATTTGGGCTGATTTACATGTATTTTACACCATTTTAACAGCAATATTCGGTTTAAATAATTTCTGTTCAGACATGTAATGCTCCAATTTTTCCTAAAATGTCCTCATTTCTGATCAAAACATGTCTGAAATTCCATAAGTGCTTCAGATTGACCACAATATGATATACCTGAAATTACCCCTCATGAGGGGGGGCAGACCAGGCCACACACCCCGAAACTGAAATTCCAAATATGGCCCTCGAGTTTGTCAGACAAATGCAATTTAATTCTATGATGAAAACTGAGTTTCCTGTGAAAATTTGAGCCAGATCCAACCCATTTAAGGGGTGTTTTGAGCTGAATTTAAAGTTTATGGTACCCTCGCTACATGCACTCTCAATACATGTATTTTGAGCTTGGTATGTATTTCTTAATGAATACACTACTTATTTCTCTTTTAGTGGTGCCCACTCTCGCCAAAAATATGGTTTACAGCCTTACTTCTGCCTTATTGGTCAAAATATGAGCAAACCTTAAGGCACCCCCCAGAAGGCGAATTACAGGCCTGCTGGGGCCCCTATACCACACCAGTAATCACTGCTATACTGGATGTAATTCTGAAACCTATGCAGTCAGATTTAGTAGGTTACAGACTAATTTCTGGCCAAATTTCAGGATTATAGACCAACATTTACTAGTCATTTGGGCTGATTTACATGTATTTTACACCATTTTAACAGCAATATTCGGTTTAAATAATTTCTGTTCAGACATGTAATGCTCCAATTTTTCCTAAAATGTCCTCATTTCTGATCAAAACATGTCTGAAATTCCATAAGTGCTTCAGATTGACCACAATATGATATACCTGAAATTACCCCTCATGAGGGGGGGCAGACCAGGCCACACACCCCGAAACTGAAATTCCAAATATGGCCCTCGAGTTTGTCAGACAAATGCAATTTAATTCTATGATGAAAACTGAGTTTCCTGTGAAAATTTGAGCCAGATCCAACCCATTTAAGGGGTGTTTTGAGCTGAATTTAAAGTTTATGGTACCCTCGCTACATGCACTCTCAATACATGTATTTTGAGCTTGGTATGTATTTCTTAATGAATACACTACTTATTTCTCTTTTAGTGGTGCCCACTCTCGCCAAAAATATGGTTTACAGCCTTACTTCTGCCTTATTGGTCAAAATATGAGCAAACCTTAAGGCACCCCCCAGAAGGCGAATTACAGGCCTGCTGGGGCCCCTATACCACACCAGTAATCACTGCTATACTGGATGTAATTCTGAAACCTATGCAGTCAGATTTAGTAGGTTACAGACTAATTTCTGGCCAAATTTCAGGATTATAGACCAACATTTACTAGTCATTTGGGCTGATTTACATGTATTTTACACCATTTTAACAGCAATATTCGGTTTAAATAATTTCTGTTCAGACATGTAATGCTCCAATTTTTCCTAAAATGTCCTCATTTCTGATCAAAACATGTCTGAAATTCCATAAGTGCTTCAGATTGACCACAATATGATATACCTGAAATTACCCCTCATGAGGGGGGGCAGACCAGGCCACACACCCCGAAACTGAAATTCCAAATATGGCCCTCGAGTTTGTCAGACAAATGCAATTTAATTCTATGATGAAAACTGAGTTTCCTGTGAAAATTTGAGCCAGATCCAACCCATTTAAGGGGTGTTTTGAGCTGAATTTAAAGTTTATGGTACCCTCGCTACATGCACTCTCAATACATGTATTTTGAGCTTGGTATGTATTTCTTAATGAATACACTACTTATTTCTCTTTTAGTGGTGCCCACTCTCGCCAAAAATATGGTTTACAGCCTTACTTCTGCCTTATTGGTCAAAATATGAGCAAACCTTAAGGCACCCCCCAGAAGGCGAATTACAGGCCTGCTGGGGCCCCTATACCACACCAGTAATCACTGCTATACTGGATGTAATTCTGAAACCTATGCAGTCAGATTTAGTAGGTTACAGACTAATTTCTGGCCAAATTTCAGGATTATAGACCAACATTTACTAGTCATTTGGGCTGATTTACATGTATTTTACACCATTTTAACAGCAATATTCGGTTTAAATAATTTCTGTTCAGACATGTAATGCTCCAATTTTTCCTAAAATGTCCTCATTTCTGATCAAAACATGTCTGAAATTCCATAAGTGCTTCAGATTGACCACAATATGATATACCTGAAATTACCCCTCATGAGGGGGGGCAGACCAGGCCACACACCCCGAAACTGAAATTCCAAATATGGCCCTCGAGTTTGTCAGACAAATGCAATTTAATTCTATGATGAAAACTGAGTTTCCTGTGAAAATTTGAGCCAGATCCAACCCATTTAAGGGGTGTTTTGAGCTGAATTTAAAGTTTATGGTACCCTCGCTACATGCACTCTCAATACATGTATTTTGAGCTTGGTATGTATTTCTTAATGAATACACTACTTATTTCTCTTTTAGTGGTGCCCACTCTCGCCAAAAATATGGTTTACAGCCTTACTTCTGCCTTATTGGTCAAAATATGAGCAAACCTTAAGGCACCCCCCAGAAGGCGAATTACAGGCCTGCTGGGGCCCCTATACCACACCAGTAATCACTGCTATACTGGATGTAATTCTGAAACCTATGCAGTCAGATTTAGTAGGTTACAGACTAATTTCTGGCCAAATTTCAGGATTATAGACCAACATTTACTAGTCATTTGGGCTGATTTACATGTATTTTACACCATTTTAACAGCAATATTCGGTTTAAATAATTTCTGTTCAGACATGTAATGCTCCAATTTTTCCTAAAATGTCCTCATTTCTGATCAAAACATGTCTGAAATTCCATAAGTGCTTCAGATTGACCACAATATGATATACCTGAAATTACCCCTCATGAGGGGGGGCAGACCAGGCCACACACCCCGAAACTGAAATTCCAAATATGGCCCTCGAGTTTGTCAGACAAATGCAATTTAATTCTATGATGAAAACTGAGTTTCCTGTGAAAATTTGAGCCAGATCCAACCCATTTAAGGGGTGTTTTGAGCTGAATTTAAAGTTTATGGTACCCTCGCTACATGCACTCTCAATACATGTATTTTGAGCTTGGTATGTATTTCTTAATGAATACACTACTTATTTCTCTTTTAGTGGTGCCCACTCTCGCCAAAAATATGGTTTACAGCCTTACTTCTGCCTTATTGGTCAAAATATGAGCAAACCTTAAGGCACCCCCCAGAAGGCGAATTACAGGCCTGCTGGGGCCCCTATACCACACCAGTAATCACTGCTATACTGGATGTAATTCTGAAACCTATGCAGTCAGATTTAGTAGGTTACAGACTAATTTCTGGCCAAATTTCAGGATTATAGACCAACATTTACTAGTCATTTGGGCTGATTTACATGTATTTTACACCATTTTAACAGCAATATTCGGTTTAAATAATTTCTGTTCAGACATGTAATGCTCCAATTTTTCCTAAAATGTCCTCATTTCTGATCAAAACATGTCTGAAATTCCATAAGTGCTTCAGATTGACCACAATATGATATACCTGAAATTACCCCTCATGAGGGGGGGCAGACCAGGCCACACACCCCGAAACTGAAATTCCAAATATGGCCCTCGAGTTTGTCAGACAAATGCAATTTAATTCTATGATGAAAACTGAGTTTCCTGTGAAAATTTGAGCCAGATCCAACCCATTTAAGGGGTGTTTTGAGCTGAATTTAAAGTTTATGGTACCCTCGCTACATGCACTCTCAATACATGTATTTTGAGCTTGGTATGTATTTCTTAATGAATACACTACTTATTTCTCTTTTAGTGGTGCCCACTCTCGCCAAAAATATGGTTTACAGCCTTACTTCTGCCTTATTGGTCAAAATATGAGCAAACCTTAAGGCACCCCCCAGAAGGCGAATTACAGGCCTGCTGGGGCCCCTATACCACACCAGTAATCACTGCTATACTGGATGTAATTCTAAAACCTATGCAGTCAGATTTAGTAGGTTACAGACTATTTTCTGGCCAAATTTCAGGATTATAGACCAACATTTACTAGTCATTTGGGCTGATTTACATGTATTTTACACCATTTTAACAGCAATATTCGGTTTAAATAATTTCTGTTCAGACATGTAATGCTCCAATTTTTCCTAAAATGTCCTCATTTCTGATCAAAACATGTCTGAAATTCCATAAGTGCTTCAGATTGACCACAATATGATATACCTGAAATTACCCCTCATGAGGGGGGGCAGACCAGGCCACACACCCCAAAACTGAAATTCCAAATATGGCCCTCGAGTTTGTCAGACAAATGCAATTTAATTCTATGATGAAAACTGAGTTTCCTGTGAAAATTTGAGCCAGATCCAACCCATTTAAGGGGTGTTTTGAGCTGAATTTAAAGTTTATGGTACCCTCGCTACATGCACTCTCAATACATGTATTTTGAGCTTGGTATGTATTTCTTAATGAATACACTACTTATTTCTCTTTTAGTGGTGCCCACTCTCGCCAAAAATATGGTTTACAGCCTTACTTCTGCCTTATTGGTCAAAATATGAGCAAACCTTAAGGCACCCCCCAGAAGGCGAATTACAGGCCTGCTGGGGCCCCTATACCACACCAGTAATCACTGCTATACTGGATGTAATTCTGAAACCTATGCAGTCAGATTTAGTAGGTTACAGACTAATTTCTGGCCAAATTTCAGGATTATAGACCAACATTTACTAGTCATTTGGGCTGATTTACATGTATTTTACACCATTTTAACAGCAATATTCGGTTTAAATAATTTCTGTTCAGACATGTAATGCTCCAATTTTTCCTAAAATGTCCTCATTTCTGATCAAAACATGTCTGAAATTCCATAAGTGCTTCAGATTGACCACAATATGATATACCTGAAATTACCCCTCATGAGGGGGGGCAGACCAGGCCACACACCCCGAAACTGAAATTCCAAATATGGCCCTCGAGTTTGTCAGACAAATGCAATTTAATTCTATGATGAAAACTGAGTTTCCTGTGAAAATTTGAGCCAGATCCAACCCATTTAAGGGGTGTTTTGAGCTGAATTTAAAGTTTATGGTACCCTCGCTACATGCACTCTCAATACATGTATTTTGAGCTTGGTATGTATTTCTTAATGAATACACTACTTATTTCTCTTTTAATGGTGCCCACTCTCGCCAAAAATATGGTTTACAGCCTTACTTCTGCCTTATTGGTCAAAATATGAGCAAACCTTAAGGCACCCCCCAGAAGGCGAATTACAGGCCTGCTGGGGCCCCTATACCACACCAGTAATCACTGCTATACTGGATGTAATTCTAAAACCTATGCAGTCAGATTTAGTAGGTTACAGACTATTTTCTGGCCAAATTTCAGGATTATAGACCAACATTTACTAGTCATTTGGGCTGATTTACATGTATTTTACACCATTTTAACAGCAATATTCGGTTTAAATAATTTCTGTTCAGACATGTAATGCTCCAATTTTTCCTAAAATGTCCTCATTTCTGATCAAAACATGTCTGAAATTCCATAAGTGCTTCAGATTGACCACAATATGATATACCTGAAATTACCCCTCATGAGGGGGGGCAGACCAGGCCACACACCCCAAAACTGAAATTCCAAATATGGCCCTCGAGTTTGTCAGACAAATGCAATTTAATTCTATGATGAAAACTGAGTTTCCTGTGAAAATTTGAGCCAGATCCAACCCATTTAAGGGGTGTTTTGAGCTGAATTTAAAGTTTATGGTACCCTCGCTACATGCACTCTCAATACATGTATTTTGAGCTTGGTATGTATTTCTTAATGAATACACTACTTATTTCTCTTTTAGTGGTGCCCACTCTCGCCAAAAATATGGTTTACAGCCTTACTTCTGCCTTATTGGTCAAAATATGAGCAAACCTTAAGGCACCCCCCAGAAGGCGAATTACAGGCCTGCTGGGGCCCCTATACCACACCAGTAATCACTGCTATACTGGATGTAATTCTGAAACCTATGCAGTCAGATTTAGTAGGTTACAGACTAATTTCTGGCCAAATTTCAGGATTATAGACCAACATTTACTAGTCATTTGGGCTGATTTACATGTATTTTACACCATTTTAACAGCAATATTCGGATTGAATAATTTCTGTTCAGGCTGTATCATTCCATGTACTGGTGTCCCTTTCGAGTTCACTGCTAATTGTGTGAGCATCCTTAGCATTTTGCCAACTGAAATCAATGACATCTTTCATGAGATCAGACATATATGAAATTGTTCTATACCACTTGTGTTCATCGCAGTCATCCAGTATTTTCTCCCGAAAACCCTGCATCCAAAGCACAGTTGACCATACATTAAACTCCAGCTAGTTACCCCTCTCCAACATTGCCTCATGTGACCATTCCATTTCTCATTTGACCATAGCATCTTCAGGTTCCCTGTCTTCATTTTAGATTTTCCCTTAATTTCTGTTCAATTTTACTCTTTTTACACATATTGAGGTATAAGAGTTCAAACAATTAAATTAGACCCTTTAGTTCCCACTGCTGTTAACTGGAAGATCCATACCATTTACATATAGAACAATTTGTGCAGTATAAAACACAGTCATGGCATTCCCAAATAATATAGTTTTTAAGCAACAGTCATAATGTCATTATTATTATTATTATGTATTTATACGCAGCATAAGTCTCATATAAGTTAATTATGAATAATTATGCCAATAAGCATTGCACAATGTCCCAGTATGATAAGTTAATGATGAAGCCACCAGCACAATGTAAGCGACAGTTAACACTCATAGTAACACTCATAGCGACAGTTAACACCCATACTAAATCAGAGTAACACTCATAGCGACAGTTAACACTCATAGTAAATCCGACAAAGCATAAGGTCTACAAATAAGTTCTAATTAATTGGGGACCGATTTGTCCAGGGCCAAATTTTTCAGGCGGCCGATTTGCCCAGGGCCAACTTTTATAGGGGTCCGATTTGCCGAGGGGTCGAATTGGCAAAGGGCTGATTTGTCCAGCTCCCAGTCCTACTACTGTCAGTGATCTAAGTTCCCAGGATAAGATGAAATCAACAACAACTGAATTCAAGGGATAGTGATAATGACAATAAGTTCAATCAAAATATTCTTGTAATCAGATCTAATAAGCAGTTATTGGTTGGTATTGTGTTTTTATTTTATTTTTTCCACTTTATATACTCCTTTTCACAAAATTAAAATATAATCTGGGGCGGAGGCAGAGGGTAGTAAACACACTGTTAAATGTCATACAATTTCTTTTGGTACACAGTATGAATTAAAATATTAGCGATACACATTTAGGATGATAAAATAGCATCAGTACCATTAAATAGGAAAATAATAAACTGCTGTGCTTAACATCATTAACAAAATGAAACAGAATTTGTCATGTAAAGAGTAAACAAATTGTTTCGTACTAAATTTGGCTTGGTGCCAATATCAGTTTGTATTTGTATCAAACATCAATTGAATAGGTTTGATAAACCTGTCCAATTAACTTTTGTGCAACTCACGTTGTCTCATGGTTGGTATCAACTTGTACTGGGGTTTCAGATGTGACCTGTTAAGAGAAATACAGATGTATTTGTACACATTTTGAGGAATGTTTAAATTACTTTTGTGTTCCTTAGGAAACTTACTATCCAAGCATTTTTACTTGACATTTTCTTGGTGTCAAGTATAAGCTCAAGTCAACCACGGAGTTTGATAGTATAACATCAAATTAAATTAGTGTATCAACCCTCCTAAAAGAAAAAATTGAACTACAAATTTGTTACCTATTTACTTATTCAATGTAGTAGTTGTGCAATTTTGATATTTGGTAATTCATGTAGCTCATATACATCACAAGTACTTCTTGTTTAATACCCCGAATTCCTCACTGTTTTTGAGTGGTTTGTTTATGTTGAGCATCAACTTGAACATATGAAGGCTAATAGCCATTTAGGGTTGCAGCAGCAAACTGAGTCGCAACTGCATAGAAAAAAGGATGTTGTTTCAATTTCAATTCCAGACTTAGGCAGATCACACCTATATAACTATAGCCTGTTGCTGCTCTCAAGCATATTGTTCTGCTTCGTTGGTTCCACCAAGAATGCTCGTTACAAATAGAAGAGAAATTCCACTTAATTCAATTGCTCACAAACATCTTATGATTGTGTCAAATGATTAATGAATATCAACAAATTTCTCATTTTATATATTCAGGAAAGCAAGGACCATCTGGGCTTTTAAATAGTCTAGACTATGCAGTGTCTTGTCCATACCACCTCCAACTATTACCAGAAAAGGTCAAAGCAAGGGTTTCTACATCCTAGTCAACAGTCAGAGACATATTATGATGGGCCTGAACATTGGCACTGTCACACAGTTCAAAACGTTATTTTAAATCAATGAAAGACTTTTATACTCTCAGATATTACAGCAGGCAACTTACACATATTTTATTCCCAAAAAGTTCATGTTTTGACTTTCCTGACAATGTCTACCCAGTAATGCTTCTACGAAGACTGCATTGACTTTAAGCACATTGAAACCTAGGTTGAAGGTTCCAAATTTTGTGGTTTAACAATTTTACTTTGGTGATTATCTCTTGGAATTTATTTACTTCGGGTTGTCATAAGCCTTTTACAAGTTATATAAATCACTTACATTGCCAATATAGTTGAGCAGAAAATGACGAAAATTGTTAGTAGTTTTTCTATGTAAGTTTATTTATATAAATATATATTAGACACAAGAGCACTCAGATAGTGCTGACCTATGCCAAGGCACTTAATAATTAGTAAATGGGGAAATTTAGATTTATTTTGGTATTCAGAAGGTGATCCACATCTCTCTCAAATTTTATTGGGATCTAAGTTGGACCATGCCCCATCTTCTGATATTTTCATGAATTTCAAACCAGCAGCATTTGCATGATCCTACTAACAAACAAACAGAAAGAAAAAGTGTCATAAACATAATACCTCCTGATCGGACATGTTAACGTTTACTTTCTTACATCACACTTTTCAACATTAACCTTCCAGTATTATCTTGTTGGTTTACTTTGTGGCATCATGTTTCAAGTTAGCCTTCAATCAACACTGAGTTTCTCCATTATTTTTCATAATTTTAAACCATAATTTTATGTGCATTAATGAAAAAGGTTGCATTAATGAAGAAGAAGCACCACAGTTTTTTAAATGAATGTTTCTAAATATCCTTGTTGAATAATATCCATGAACTGACTATCGGAAAAATAACTTGCCATAAAACTTACTCAAAGATCATACAGTTTGTAGGTTTCTTATTTGATACTTCTTCGCTATGGTACAGTCGTGGGATGCGTCATCTTATATGCATATGTTGTTGTGGCTAAGGAATATATGTCATGTATGTTTAAGGTGATGTCATTGACATATATGGAAGTGTTAACATTCATAAATTCATTTAAAATCCTAGCTAAGTTCTCATTACGATAGTGTGAACTGAATTTACTTCCTTGTTTGAAATGGTATATCTTGTATAAATACACATACTGAAATATTTATAAATCAGGCTTGTGAGAATTATCGTGCCATTACACTTAATACTTGTAAATTCAAAGGAATAATGACCATTACAGGGATAACCTCCTTGATACTGTTTATGTATATTCTTCAAACTAAAGCTGATTGTAAGTATACTACAGTATTTTGAATTGGTTTCATTTGATTTATTCTGTTTAACGTCACTTTATATAAACTGTGTCAGTCATATATCCATTAAATCACAAATGAAACAAGTACACATCAGTTGGTTCAGAATTTTACACTGTAAACTGCCTGGCATTAGTAGGCAACTACCAACTTGTAAACCCCACTTGCAGGTTTTCACTACTGACTGATCATGTCCAATACTAATCAGTACTGGACACTTTCTGTACATGGCTATTTTTTGTAGGAAATTAATTTATTCCTGTAAAAAGAGAAATTACAGAATTTGGGGACAAAGTGGCAGATATTATGGTACCGGGCATCAAATAGGGTACAGAGTGGGGTTTACAACAGCCAAATTCCTCAAAAGTAGCCATTACCATAAAATATTGTAAATCTCAGCCCCAATCAGGTTTCACTCTCCAATATATTCTGGCACTGGCCACTTGTACGGAGTATGGCTGTATTATTTCCACATAGAGTTAGGCTCTGGGTTTAATCTGCCGACATCAGAGGAGGAAGGCGAATGTATTAACAATTACACCAACGAGCTCTCCGCAAGTATTGTGAAATATCAAGATACTGTTGGGAGGGATTGTGAAACTGGAAGAGGTACCAATATTCCTTCACTGTTCTCATATTTTTAAAAAAAGTGTATTCTGACTGAAATATGTATTGACCACAAGTGAAAATTAAAAATATGTACACAAAAAAGCACACAAACTGGCCTTTTTGGATGCTCTTTTAAGTGTTGCCAATAAACATTATATTTACAAATATTGTATCGTTGCATTGGGCTATTTATACTCAGCTCAATATCTCCATATACTACAGGACTCAAAGAGCTATTTGACCCATCGGATTGAAGAAAGTACAGTCCAAGCTCTCAAGTGACTTGCATTCCCCTAATTGAAAGACAGAGGCTCAAGGATGACCATTTACCATCATCCTTGAGGTTCTTTAGCCTGCCACTGGGGATAGGACCCAATGACAGGGGACCACCATTTTAAGTGGTCATCCGAGCAACTATATATATCTAACCCACATCCTTTGCACTCCTAGGCGAGTGTGTTACCCGATAGGTCACAGTGGCAGATATCATTCCAAATACCCACTATTTTCTCACCAGATAACTTGAAATGAATGAATTTTACCCCTTATATTGATGTCTGATCACTCATCAAATACGATCTCTCTTGAGGATCATAAGACATAGCCAGAGAAAAACTGAATTTTTATGGCTCATGACATAAAACATTGTTGTATGTAAACCAAATTCTTCTTCGACACCACACCACATATTTAACCTAAATACCGGAACATAAAGATAGGACTGCTTTTATTCCCTATTGCCCATTGTCATGGATAATTAGCATTAAAATACGTACAAGTTTTGATTTTTGTAGGAATTGCATAAAAATGGCAACTATGTTACAACACAAAAACAGAAAACACACAACTGATTCTTTATAAATCAATTTGTATCGATTCATCTCCCTTTGTAAGAAAATATTGAGATAGCAAACACCAACGTAGCATAAACTTTCACCATAACATATCCGGGTCTTTCCCAAATGTAGTCCTCACTTTCTTTTTGCAGGCCCAACTCGCATAAAACAAAACCTCCCAGTAAATATGCACTACATGGGTGTTCCTATTATTATTATTATTTTATTATATGCTTTTATTTATTAATTTATGTCACTATGATAAGTACAATAAATAAGTCATGATACAAAATACAATCTACATTTTAGTGTATTGTTTTTTTTCTTCTTTCAATAACAAAAAATCATAGTTGAAATGTGGTATTATTGGTTTAAGGTAAAATACCCCATATGACAAAGGGAAACAGGAAACAGGTTCAAACAAGAGCACTAAGAGAGCGCAGACCTCCGCCAAGGCAGCTCAGTCCCCGAATCCTGTGTCTACTCCATAAAATAATTCCTCGGCTTTTAAAACCTACCATTGGTATTAATATTGTACTTTTTTAAGTTTTGTTCTTTGTCCCATTTCAGACATTTAATGAAAATTTCATCCAAATCCATCATTAACTTTTTGAGTTATCTTTCTTTAAATATACCTGGATCCAGAAAATCCAGACAATGATCCGGATCAAACTCAAAATCAAATCACTTCTTCCTGGTCCAATTTGGGACATGTCCTAAAAATTTTATCGGAATCTGTCTATAACTTTTTGAATTATCTTCCTTTAAAGAATTCAGGGATCAAGAAGATCCAGACGGTGAGCCGGATCGCCCCCAAAATCTGCTCACTTCTTCCTTTACCAATTTCTGACATATCCTGAAAATTTAATCAAAATCCTTTTTGGGTTTTTGAGTTATCTTTCTTTAAAAAATAAATTTCATGCATCCAAAAGATCCAGACAGTGATCCGAATCACTCCCAAAATGTAATCACCTCTTCCTTTTACCGGACATATCCTGAAAATTTTATCGAATTTCATCCGTCCATAAGTTTTGAAGTTATCTTGTTCACAAACAAACAGATGGACAGACAAACCCAGGCGAAAACATAACCTCCATGGCGGAGGTAATGATATCATGAACCGTTGGCCATACTGACCATTTGTTTTCAAAGTTTTTGTCACAGTCTTCTTTTTATCTGTAGTATCCTTTTTTGCTTTCCGTTTTAATTTAATTATTTTCTGCTATTATTTAGGCAATGTCCATTCCAGGCACATTTCAAAATATGCTTCCTTGTTATAAGTAACATAAAACAAAAATGTTCATCTGGAATATAAGAACCTTAGGTTTTCATGATATTTTCGAGAAAAAAAATTTACTCCAATGTTTGATTCAATATACTTATTAAGATACTTTAGAAAAACAGATGTGAGGAAGTTTCTTCACATACCCCACATAATCTACACTGGTTACAACTACTGAGTTTAATCTTTGTTGAGTATTTATTTGTAGCAATTATTCTTTGCATGATCCTACACTGGAACCATTTATAGGTGTCATCATTGACGGACTGAAAACAGTTTTTATTACTTAACTTCCACAGAGCAGTAGTTCTTTCCAAATTCAGTTCTTAGTATCAACATGGGCAAACTTGATATACCAGTTTTGCCTGAAGCTTTTAGTGTTTTCATACAGAAGCATTATGCATGACAGGGACAGTTGAAATTTATTGCCAATCTTGTGATCCACAATAAAAGTTTTAACCTGCTTAGTTACAACTGTATTTTTTAAAAAGTTAATATGAAAACAGCATGTCTGCCTTAATATTATTCCAAGCTGCACAAACTCACATCTTCATTTATAATATCTGCTGCGGCATAGATGCTATTATGGCCCTCTCTGGAAAAAAAAGTTTCTTTTTTAATAATGTGGCTGATCCATGATGTCCTCATTTGTTTTCACACACTAACTCGCATAAAAATCATTCCAATATTCCAAAATTGTTTTCCAGGATTAATTCAATCTTTTTCGTTCTACAATGCCAATCCTCTGCAACTGGATGGAATCGACTTAGATTTCCAACAGTGTGTTTGGGTTGCTGAATTAGTTTCATTTTGTTAATCATTTTGTAAATGTGTAAACTTAAAACATTTTTCATTCCACATAAAAATTAATTTTGACAGACATCGCTTATGTCTAATATATCTGGTTTACCATTCCACTGGTGTTTATAAAGTAGCTTATTAATATCTGTCAAAAATCTGTCATAACCTGGTGGTTGAATTTTGACAAAATTGTTTCTTGGAATAGTAATTTTTCCCATTGGTGTTAAATATCTATAATCCCAGTAGTTTAGAACATGTTAAGCCTTTAAAATTGCTTTAATATAATTTAGCTTTGAAATCTGTGATACATCATGTTGAAAATTCTGTGTAAATAGAGAGCTACCCAAGTGCAGCGTATATATCACATGTAACTTTTCCTATAAATCTCTTTTATACTAATCCATATAAGTTGTAGTTTATCACAATATACTTTCAGACCTATCAGACTTCCAAATATTTCTAATATATTTAAGTTTGCCCACAGGGAACTTGTTGTTCTGTCCAGTATAATAGTAGTGTCGTCGGCATACTGTGTCAACTTTAACATGGTCTTTCCAAATTGTATGCCTTTACTTACTGACTCATTTTCAATCAATATAGTTAAAATCTCGGCTATAATTAGAAACAAATAAGGTGCTGAAGGATCCCCTTGCACACACCCTCTTTGTACTTCAGTTGGCTGTGCCAAAACAGATAGAAGTACATAAGTAATTCCTGTTATATTTATTATTATAAAATATTATAGATGGCATCTATACATATAAGCTGATACAGAGGCCAACAGAACAGTCATCACTTTTCAACTGGCCAGGTAACTTGGGCATCAGTGATAGAGCTGTGGACGGGGATATACAAAACAGATATGTGGATAGATCTTGTACACATACAAATAGCGAAGTTCAACCATGGTGGAGTGTAGATATGCAAATGTTGGTTAATGTTTTCTCGGTTACCATAACTTCTTGGAGTCATCCTTGTTGTTGTAAGTACTGTCATGCTATCATTAATTTAATTGATATTTAGAGATTGACAAAGAAAAAGTCACCTGAATGCAAGCCTGTTAGAGACATATCTGGATTAAGTGTGATAACTGCTCAGGTGTTCGAGTTTTGTTGTTATTATTATTCTGATTTGTTGCAATATCATGCATCATTTAATGTGTATTAAGTAAATATTATTATTATTTAGTAAATATTAAATATGACTATTACGAGTTATTGAAAATCTTTATTATTCTCACACTATAAAATGGTATGTAACACATAAGCAATCACCTAAATAAATTTGGATGAAATATTTAATAACAAAACTTGTTAAGTGTAATCACTTATACTGGCAGTGTATTCACTAATGTACATAAAACTAAATGTAGTATAAAAGTGCATGTGTGGAAAAATGCTGCTATATGGCATGATCATAAAAATTAAGACATTTCTTGTTGATATTGCAACCAGACATCACCTGTTTACATCCACATCTAACATTAGGGGTTGAATCTAAAAACATGCTTCACATGAACACTAGGTATTAGAGAAGTCCTTGGCTGTTTTTTTCTGATTTATTCTGCAAAATGTTCAGAGCCCAAAATTGTTGTGACTCATGTGTTAAGTTTATATTAAAGGAAACAAGCATATGTTATTTGGTTTACTATGTAAGTCACTGTAGCGTTTAAAATTTTGGTTTTCACAACATCTTATATGATGAAGCTAATGCATTTAAGTTACGAGCAGTAGGCTTTAAAATGCACATGTCTTTGCTTATTTTAAGCAGATTTGTGTAATAAAATTCAATCTAATTTCTTTTTTTTCTGTTGACATTATAGCATTTCTTTTCAGATGACCGGTTAGACAAATTTTATATTTATGGATCTAACAACACTTTTAATCCATATGATGATGTGAACAAACAGATCTGCTACAGTTTGATGGTGAATTTGGTAATGGTGCAACAAGAATATTCCAATGTACAAACGTCATGACATCCAGGTAAAACATAGTCCATACTTAATACATACTTGTGTGGTTAGAATAGACTATTACCTTCCCCAGTCCATCCCAAAAGATCATTGACAGGTGTGGTTTTGCATCGGCAACACAATTGGGAATGGAATAGGTACCCAATTAATGGCAGATCTCAACAGACCATATGAAGCTTCAGAAGCCAATTGTAGGCTTACCTGTTTAGACTAACATACCCACCATCTTAGTCATCCTACCCTGGCACACGTTTACTGGGTTATGACTTTGTTCAGTATTAAGACTGTCCCTTTTTTGAGTCCAGTGCAATAGATAATCCTGCAGGTCCTCATTTTGCATTGTATAAATGTATATTTTTAGATATACTTCATACTTCTAGTCATGTCCTCAGTGGCTTAGTACTTAGCAAGTTAGGCATCTAACTCTCTGTCACCTCTGTTTTGGTTCCGTTCCCATAAGTAACAAATGTTTTGGTCTTGACTCAATATGGCCCTTGCTGTTGAATCGGGTGTAAAACACTAACTTTAACTGACCTTTGCTCCAAGGTCAATACAAAATATTATCTTTTACTCAGGGTTACTTTCGCTCTAGGTAAGGAAATTGCCTAACCTTGACCTTTCACTTATTTGACCTTTTCTTGATGTTTCATTTTAAGCCCCTCTAACCAACTGCTTCAGCAAGTTCAGTTGTAACTGTAATGTTTAATTAAACTTCTAGAATTTATAACTGGAATGTGCACAAAGAAAAATACTAGAAGATTGAATAGATAGGTGAGTGTTGTTTATTAAATGGTATTGTATAACATCACTCTGGTAATGTGTGTGTGGTAAAAGCTGTATTTCTGAGGAAAAATTATTGTGTGGTTGGGAAGAGTTCATGCCCATTCGCAAAATGTAAACAAGGCAACCCTAAATTGAAATACATTATGACAGCATTGAGAAAATGTATTTCATATTATCTTGAATAATTGATTTACTAAGTCGTATGCTAAATTTTATCTTGGACTTAATAGCTAGTATATATGACTTACTACCTCATATATTATACCAAATAATAAGCTGAATATATGAGATATTAATTTATATATACAATATATTAGGTCACACCTCATATATACAATTTAATATCTTGTCAGTCCCCAGTACGCCCCAAGACAGTAAAAGACAGCATATGCACATAAACATTTATAAATGAGGACATGTATACATACTGAAATTGCTTTACAAGACCACTAGTTGCAGGACCCAAATGCATGAACCAAAGCTGGAAATAAAGTGAAATGAATTTTAGTTCAAGGTCAAACAATTCGGCTTGACCTTGAAAGGGAAAAGGTCACCACAAGCCAAAGGCCAAAGGTTGGGTGAAATTTAAGTTCAAGTTCAATCAATTTTCTTGACCTTGATAACAGAGGACAGGTGACCACAATTAGGGAAAAGCCCTGGACCAATGGGTTCTAACCCATGGTAAGAGTGGGGACATGCAACCAGTGGGAAACGGTGTATCAAAACCAGTTCAGATATGTGTAGACCCCGGGGGAGTGGATAAACATTACAAGTGGCCAGTAGATGTTATAATGCATTTTTTGCAGGAGGAATTCCGTGGAGGAAAGCCATGCCACACATGGGTAAATTAAAAACAAAAAGATAGCAAAAGGGGTTAAATAAAGATGATATAAATTTGTGAGTCTAGAGGTCATAGTATCTTACTTTAATTAGGTGGAAGAGAGCCATACGACATAGACGTAAGCCAAATATAAAAACTGTATGGCAAATATTTGAATTTAGAAATAGAGAAACACGGGTAGGAACTAGGTCGAGACAGGGGTATCAAAGGCCTGTGAAACAGGAGAGGACAAGGAGGGAGTGGAAACCAGATATGTATGAATGGCATCTGACTTCCAAGTACCATGTTTTTTATAAATTCCAACGGAAGACTGAAAGGCCCAAGAGGCCGCTAACCCTGTGAAATGCATGGAAGGCCAGAATGGATGAAAGCTGAAGAGCAGAGGAAATGTTTTTGAGATGTTTTCTAGCCACAGAGTCTGTAAAGGGAACCAAGCCACTTTTTCGGGGCAGGAGGAACAGTGGATCATTTGGTTGGGCTGGAATGGCTTTTATCACGACTGTTAATGCTGAAATAGGACACAACCGGGAAGAACCTAGATATGGCAGTGGAAGTGTTACAGTATCTCTATGGTTCTTAACCGTCTTAGACCATTTTTAGCAACAAAGCCCCCTTGTATTGGGAAATAAAATCCTCTCTGGCTAATTGCCTTGTACAATCAAAGGAAATAATGGTGTGTGGTAGGAGATTGGACAATCTGAGAAAAATAAACGAGAACATACAGGGCTCTGAAGACTAATGGAGCTTCCATGAAGGCACATTGATGTATTATGGCATGTAACATGCTTATGTCAATCAGGGAATTTGTCTTAGGAGCCAGAGGAGCCGAATTCTCTATTGATTTTAGGGAAAGTGTCCCTAAAACATTGGTTTTGTAAGCCATATATGATATGGAAAGCCCTGATAGCAGCAGTAATTCGAGATATTGGCTTTTGCCTGTTGATAAAGGTGTAGGTACTCCATAAATGCAAGTAAGATATGAATGTTTACCTGGGAAGAGAGCAGCCCAGCTGCCACCTTGAAGGCCTGGAAGTCAGACCATAAGCGACTGTACTGTCTCAAAGTCGCAGGCCTGAATCCATGAAGCATTCCGTCAGCTGCTGAGGTAACAAGCTGGGCTGCTTGGCCATCTAAATCTGAAACATATGAAATCTGATGAAAGTCTACATAGAGTGATTTAAAAGGGTGAGGTTGATGTGAGTGTTTACCCCAACAGGTTCCCCAATTAATTGTTGCAATTTTTTAATATGGTGATGGTCATTTTTTGAAACGAGAAAGGAGGTCAGCCACAGTATTATGAACACCAGGGATATGAGAAAAAATAAAGTCGATATTAAACAAAGCAGCAATCAGCCAAAGGTTTCTGGCACATGTAGCAAGGACTGAATCCCTGGTCCTGCCAGTGGTTAGAGCCTCTACCACGGCCATATTGTCACAAAAAAATCTGTATCTTTTGGTTGGACACATGGGTATCCCAAATTTTTATAGTCACAACTATGTTCAAGATTCCAAAGGACAATAGTGTAATTCATAAAACCTATGGGTATGGGTAGCGAATAAACCATGGAACCAAAATGGCCATCTATATCAATAAATAAAACATCCAAATGGATAGAAATTCCAGAGAATTTTTGGTCATAGAATGTAACACCAATGTACTGAGAGATGAACTCATTAAACCATGACAAATCTTTAAAAAATTCAGTAGTAAATAGAATTTTTGTGTTATAGAAATTATCCCAAAGGAGTTGAAGAATTCTATTTAAAAATATCCTGATAGGCTTGACACATTTGTTTACATACAACAACCTGCCAAGCAGTGACTGTAACCTATTTTACTGCAATAAGTTTTGCTCAGCCAATTTTGACACATGTTAACAATATCTTGTAATTTTTCAGGGAGAATTGAAATAGTTCTGTCTATTGTGTCAATAAGTATGCCAAGGAATATTACATATGTGCTAGAGGGGACCACTTTCTTGAGACAAATATCTAGACCTAGGTCTACCAATAGGTCCTGCAAAACATTTATTTGCAAGGTGTATGTTTGAGGGTAATCCACTAAAAACCAGATCGTCTATATAATTGTACAATCCTGGAAAGCCATTCTTGGGCATAATGTGGCAGATTGAATCGGTACAATGCTGAAAAAAATTTTAGCCGTGCCGGTACCTGAAAGGTACTTTTGCGAGTATGTTGCAAACATCTCCTGCTAGCATGGCTGCTGACATGTATGGTCAGTATATTAGTGACCTTGGTGGCATGTTAGACAGGCATGCATTTGTCGATTTGTCAAAGAACTAAGAAAAGCTGGATGGCTGTCAGATTCATGTCGTAGGGCCAATCTATCAGGCGTCAATTTGAGCGCATGTGGCGTAAGGATAGGTCTCAGTTGAGCAAATGTAGATTGCCTAGACAGATTGTCTGATGCAATGCAATCATAAATTGAGCCAAGGTTAAATACTACAACACCATCATTAGTGATAACAGCCATGACCCAAAAAGCTATGGCATACATTTCGCCATGTCCTCGATAAGGGTCAAGAAATGATTCTCCCTGCTTATCAGTCTGAGAACTCCTTAGAAAACGAATTTGCTTCCTCCTTTCATCAAAAAATCGAAAGGATTTGTGATATGTCCACAGCCTCTTTGACAGCAGTCATACCACCCATGTGTACACCTCCCAACCTACCATGCCTCAATGAGGTCTCGGAGAACAAGGTACTAAAAATCATCAAAAATTCCCTTACAAAATCACGTCTTTTAGATCCTGTGCCTACTTTCCTTTTGAAAGTTTGTGAGAAAATTTTACTTCTGTCAATTACAAAACTTGTCAATTTGTCATTAGCTGAGGATGTATTGCCTACAAAATTCTAGAAAGCGGTTGTCACTCTCCTCATAAAAAAAGCATCAGTTCTAAGTGAAGATTTGCAAAATTGTCAACTGGTATCAGGACTATGTTTCATGTCAAAATTGGTGGACTGGGTAGTTGTTAAACAGCTCATGCAACATATCAATAGTAACAATCTTGATAATCTTAGGCAATCTGCATACAAAAGTGGTCACTCCACGGAAAGTGCCCTGCTGCATATCAAAAATGAGATCCATCTCTCACTATCACCAGATGAG
>OZ024935.1:96339687-96376613 GCA_964017235.1 Sabellastarte sp. h YS-2021
ACCCTCGCTACATGCACTCTCAATACATGTATTTGAGCTTGGTATGTATTTCTTAATGAATACACTACTTATTTCTCTTTTAGTGGTGCCCACTCTCGCCAAAAATATGGTTTACAGCCTTACTTCTGCCTTATTGGTCAAAATATGAGCAAACCTTAAGGCACCCCCCAGAAGGCGAATTACAGGCCTGCTGGGGCCCCTATACCACACCAGTAATCACTGCTATACTGGATGTAATTCTAAAACCTATGCAGTCAGATTTAGTAGGTTACAGACTAGTTTCTGGCCAAATTTCAGGATTATAGACCAACATTTACTAGTCATTTGGGCTGATTTACATGTATTTTACACCATTTTAACAGCAATATTCGGTTTAAATAATTTCTGTTCAGACATGTAATGCTCCAATTTTTCCTAAAATGTCCTCATTTCTGATCAAAACATGTCTGAAATTCCATAAGTGCTTCAGATTGACCACAATATGATATACCTGAAATTACCCCTCTTGAGGGGGGCAGACCAGGCCACACACCCCGAAACTGAAATTCCAAATATGGCCCTCGAGTTTGTCAGACAAATGCAATTTAATTCTATGATGAAAACTGAGTTTCCTGTGAAAATTTGAGCCAGATCCAACCCATTTAAGGGGTGTTTTGAGCTGAATTTAAAGTTTATGGTACCCTCGCTACATGCACTCTCAATACATGTATTTTGAGCTTGGTATGTATTTCTTAATGAATACACTACTTATTTCTCTTTTAGTGGTGCCCACTCTCGCCAAAAATATGGTTTACAGCCTTACTTCTGCCTTATTGGTCAAAATATGAGCAAACCTTAAGGCACCCCCCAGAAGGCGAATTACAGGCCTGCTGGGGCCCCTATACCACACCAGTAATCACTGCTATACTGGATGTAATTCTAAAACCTATGCAGTCAGATTTAGTAGGTTACAGACTATTTTCTGGCCAAATTTCAGGATTATAGACCAACATTTACTAGTCATTTGGGCTGATTTACATGTATTTTACACCATTTTAACAGCAATATTCGGTTTAAATAATTTCTGTTCAGACATGTAATGCTCCAATTTTTCCTAAAATGTCCTCATTTCTGATCAAAACATGTCTGAAATTCCATAAGTGCTTCAGATTGACCACAATATGATATACCTGAAATTACCCCTCTTGAGGGGGGGGCAGACCAGGCCACACACCCCGAAACTGAAATTCCAAATATGGCCCTCGAGTTTGTCAGACAAATGCAATTTAATTCTATGATGAAAACTGAGTTTCCTGTGAAAATTTGAGCCAGATCCAACCCATTTAAGGGGTGTTTTGAGCTGAATTTAAAGTTTATGGTACCCTCGCTACATGCACTCTCAATACATGTATTTGAGCTTGGTATGTATTTCTTAATGAATACACTACTTATTTCTCTTTTAGTGGTGCCCACTCTCGCCAAAAATATGGTTTACAGCCTTACTTCTGCCTTATTGGTCAAAATATGAGCAAACCTTAAGGCACCCCCCAGAAGGCGAATTACAGGCCTGCTGGGGCCCCTATACCACACCAGTAATCACTGCTATACTGGATGTAATTCTAAAACCTATGCAGTCAGATTTAGTAGGTTACAGACTATTTTCTGGCCAAATTTCAGGATTATATACCAACATTTACTAGTCATTTGGGCTGATTTACATGTATTTTACACCATTTTAACAGCAATATTCGGTTTAAATAATTTCTGTTCAGACATTTAATGCTCCAATTTTTCCTAAAATGTCCTCATTTCTGATCAAAACATGTCTGAAATTCCATAAGTGCTTCAGATTGACCACAATATGATATACCTGAAATTACCCCTCTTGAGGGGGGCAGACCAGGCCACACACCCCGAAACTGAAATTCCAAATATGGCCCTCGAGTTTGTCAGACAAATGCAATTTAATTCTATGATGAAAACTGAGTTTCCTGTGAAAATTTGAGCCAGATCCAACCCATTTAAGGGGTGTTTTGAGCTGAATTTAAAGTTTATGGTACCCTCGCTACATGCACTCTCAATACATGTATTTTGAGCTTGGTATGTATTTCTTAATGAATACACTACTTATTTCTCTTTTAGTGGTGCCCACTCTCGCCAAAAATATGGTTTACAGCCTTACTTCTGCCTTATTGGTCAAAATATGAGCAAACCTTAAGGCACCCCCCAGAAGGCGAATTACAGGCCTGCTGGGGCCCCTATACCACACCAGTAATCACTGCTATACTGGATGTAATTCTAAAACCTATGCAGTCAGATTTAGTAGGTTACAGACTAGTTTCTGGCCAAATTTCAGGATTATAGACCAACATTTACTAGTCATTTGGGCTGATTTACATGTATTTTACACCATTTTAACAGCAATATTCGGTTTAAATAATTTCTGTTCAGACATGTAATGCTCCAATTTTTCCTAAAATGTCCTCATTTCTGATCAAAACATGTCTGAAATTCCATAAGTGCTTCAGATTGACCACAATATGATATACCTGAAATTACCCCTCTTGAGGGGGGCAGACCAGGCCACACACCCCGAAACTGAAATTTCAAATATGGCCCTCGAGTTTGTCAGACAAATGCAATTTAATTCTATGATGAAAACTGAGTTTCCTGTGAAAATTTGAGCCAGATCCAACCCATTTAAGGGGTGTTTTGAGCTGAATTTAAAGTTTATGGTACCCTCGCTACATGCACTCTCAATACATGTATTTTGAGCTTGGTATGTATTTCTTAATGAATACACTACTTATTTCTCTTTTAGTGGTGCCCACTCTCGCCAAAAATATGGTTTACAGCCTTACTTCTGCCTTATTGGTCAAAATATGAGCAAACCTTAAGGCACCCCCCAGAAGGCGAATTACAGGCCTGCTGGGGCCCCTATACCACACCAGTAATCACTGCTATACTGGATGTAATTCTAAAACCTATGCAGTCAGATTTAGTAGGTTACAGACTATTTTCTGGCCAAATTTCAGGATTATAGACCAACATTTACTAGTCATTTGGGCTGATTTACATGTATTTTACACCATTTTAACAGCAATATTCGGTTTAAATAATTTCTGTTCAGACATGTAATGCTCCAATTTTTCCTAAAATGTCCTCATTTCTGATCAAAACATGTCTGAAATTCCATAAGTGCTTCAGATTGACCACAATATGATATACCTGAAATTACCCCTCTTGAGGGGGGGGCAGACCAGGCCACACACCCCGAAACTGAAATTCCAAATATGGCCCTCGAGTTTGTCAGACAAATGCAATTTAATTCTATGATGAAAACTGAGTTTCCTGTGAAAATTTGAGCCAGATCCAACCCATTTAAGGGGTGTTTTGAGCTGAATTTAAAGTTTATGGTACCCTCGCTACATGCACTCTCAATACATGTATTTGAGCTTGGTATGTATTTCTTAATGAATACACTACTTATTTCTCTTTTAGTGGTGCCCACTCTCGCCAAAAATATGGTTTACAGCCTTACTTCTGCCTTATTGGTCAAAATATGAGCAAACCTTAAGGCACCCCCCAGAAGGCGAATTACAGGCCTGCTGGGGCCCCTATACCACACCAGTAATCACTGCTATACTGGATGTAATTCTAAAACCTATGCAGTCAGATTTAGTAGGTTACAGACTATTTTCTGGCCAAATTTCAGGATTATATACCAACATTTACTAGTCATTTGGGCTGATTTACATGTATTTTACACCATTTTAACAGCAATATTCGGTTTAAATAATTTCTGTTCAGACATTTAATGCTCCAATTTTTCCTAAAATGTCCTCATTTCTGATCAAAACATGTCTGAAATTCCATAAGTGCTTCAGATTGACCACAATATGATATACCTGAAATTACCCCTCTTGAGGGGGGCAGACCAGGCCACACACCCCGAAACTGAAATTCCAAATATGGCCCTCGAGTTTGTCAGACAAATGCAATTTAATTCTATGATGAAAACTGAGTTTCCTGTGAAAATTTGAGCCAGATCCAACCCATTTAAGGGGTGTTTTGAGCTGAATTTAAAGTTTATGGTACCCTCGCTACATGCACTCTCAATACATGTATTTGAGCTTGGTATGTATTTCTTAATGAATACACTACTTATTTCTCTTTTAGTGGTGCCCACTCTCGCCAAAAATATGGTTTACAGCCTTACTTCTGCCTTATTGGTCAAAATATGAGCAAACCTTAAGGCACCCCCCAGAAGGCGAATTACAGGCCTGCTGGGGCCCCTATACCACACCAGTAATCACTGCTATACTGGATGTAATTCTAAAACCTATGCAGTCAGATTTAGTAGGTTACAGACTATTTTCTGGCCAAATTTCAGGATTATAGACCAACATTTACTAGTCATTTGGGCTGATTTACATGTATTTTACACCATTTTAACAGCAATATTCGGTTTAAATAATTTCTGTTCAGACATGTAATGCTCCAATTTTTCCTAAAATGTCCTCATTTCTGATCAAAACATGTCTGAAATTCCATAAGTGCTTCAGATTGACCACAATATGATATACCTGAAATTACCCCTCTTGAGGGGGGCAGACCAGGCCACACACCCCGAAACTGAAATTCCAAATATGGCCCTCGAGTTTGTCAGACAAATGCAATTTAATTCTATGATGAAAACTGAGTTTCCTGTGAAAATTTGAGCCAGATCCAACCCATTTAAGGGGTGTTTTGAGCTGAATTTAAAGTTTATGGTACCCTCGCTACATGCACTCTCAATACATGTATTTTGAGCTTGGTATGTATTTCTTAATGAATACACTACTTATTTCTCTTTTAGTGGTGCCCACTCTCGCCAAAAATATGGTTTACAGCCTTACTTCTGCCTTATTGGTCAAAATATGAGCAAACCTTAAGGCACCCCCCAGAAGGCGAATTACAGGCCTGCTGGGGCCCCTATACCACACCAGTAATCACTGCTATACTGGATGTAATTCTAAAACCTATGCAGTCAGATTTAGTAGGTTACAGACTATTTTCTGGCCAAATTTCAGGATTATAGACCAACATTTACTAGTCATTTGGGCTGATTTACATGTATTTTACACCATTTTAACAGCAATATTCGGTTTAAATAATTTCTGTTCAGACATGTAATGCTCCAATTTTTCCTAAAATGTCCTCATTTCTGATCAAAACATGTCTGAAATTCCATAAGTGCTTCAGATTGACCACAATATGATATACCTGAAATTACCCCTCTTGAGGGGGGGGCAGACCAGGCCACACACCCCGAAACTGAAATTCCAAATATGGCCCTCGAGTTTGTCAGACAAATGCAATTTAATTCTATGATGAAAACTGAGTTTCCTGTGAAAATTTGAGCCAGATCCAACCCATTTAAGGGGTGTTTTGAGCTGAATTTAAAGTTTATGGTACCCTCGCTACATGCACTCTCAATACATGTATTTGAGCTTGGTATGTATTTCTTAATGAATACACTACTTATTTCTCTTTTAGTGGTGCCCACTCTCGCCAAAAATATGGTTTACAGCCTTACTTCTGCCTTATTGGTCAAAATATGAGCAAACCTTAAGGCACCCCCCAGAAGGCGAATTACAGGCCTGCTGGGGCCCCTATACCACACCAGTAATCACTGCTATACTGGATGTAATTCTAAAACCTATGCAGTCAGATTTAGTAGGTTACAGACTATTTTCTGGTCAAATTTCAGGATTATATACCAACATTTACTAGTCATTTGGGCTGATTTACATGTATTTTACACCATTTTAACAGCAATATTCGGTTTAAATAATTTCTGTTCAGACATTTAATGCTCCAATTTTTCCTAAAATGTCCTCATTTCTGATCAAAACATGTCTGAAATTCCATAAGTGCTTCAGATTGACCACAATATGATATACCTGAAATTACCCCTCTTGAGGGGGGCAGACCAGGCCACACACCCCGAAACTGAAATTCCAAATATGGCCCTCGAGTTTGTCAGACAAATGCAATTTAATTCTATGATGAAAACTGAGTTTCCTGTGAAAATTTGAGCCAGATCCAACCCATTTAAGGGGTGTTTTGAGCTGAATTTAAAGTTTATGGTACCCTCGCTACATGCACTCTCAATACATGTATTTTGAGCTTGGTATGTATTTCTTAATGAATACACTACTTATTTCTCTTTTAGTGGTGCCCACTCTCGCCAAAAATATGGTTTACAGCCTTACTTCTGCCTTATTGGTCAAAATATGAGCAAACCTTAAGGCACCCCCCAGAAGGCGAATTACAGGCCTGCTGGGGCCCCTATACCACACCAGTAATCACTGCTATACTGGATGTAATTCTAAAACCTATGCAGTCAGATTTAGTAGGTTACAGACTAGTTTCTGGCCAAATTTCAGGATTATAGACCAACATTTACTAGTCATTTGGGCTGATTTACATGTATTTTACACCATTTTAACAGCAATATTCGGTTTAAATAATTTCTGTTCAGACATGTAATGCTCCAATTTTTCCTAAAATGTCCTCATTTCTGATCAAAACATGTCTGAAATTCCATAAGTGCTTCAGATTGACCACAATATGATATACCTGAAATTACCCCTCTTGAGGGGGGCAGACCAGGCCACACACCCCGAAACTGAAATTCCAAATATGGCCCTCGAGTTTGTCAGACAAATGCAATTTAATTCTATGATGAAAACTGAGTTTCCTGTGAAAATTTGAGCCAGATCCAACCCATTTAAGGGGTGTTTTGAGCTGAATTTAAAGTTTATGGTACCCTCGCTACATGCACTCTCAATACATGTATTTTGAGCTTGGTATGTATTTCTTAATGAATACACTACTTATTTCTCTTTTAGTGGTGCCCACTCTCGCCAAAAATATGGTTTACAGCCTTACTTCTGCCTTATTGGTCAAAATATGAGCAAACCTTAAGGCACCCCCCAGAAGGCGAATTACAGGCCTGCTGGGGCCCCTATACCACACCAGTAATCACTGCTATACTGGATGTAATTCTAAAACCTATGCAGTCAGATTTAGTAGGTTACAGACTATTTTCTGGCCAAATTTCAGGATTATAGACCAACATTTACTAGTCATTTGGGCTGATTTACATGTATTTTACACCATTTTAACAGCAATATTCGGTTTAAATAATTTCTGTTCAGACATGTAATGCTCCAATTTTTCCTAAAATGTCCTCATTTCTGATCAAAACATGTCTGAAATTCCATAAGTGCTTCAGATTGACCACAATATGATATACCTGAAATTACCCCTCTTGAGGGGGGGGCAGACCAGGCCACACACCCCGAAACTGAAATTCCAAATATGGCCCTCGAGTTTGTCAGACAAATGCAATTTAATTCTATGATGAAAACTGAGTTTCCTGTGAAAATTTGAGCCAGATCCAACCCATTTAAGGGGTGTTTTGAGCTGAATTTAAAGTTTATGGTACCCTCGCTACATGCACTCTCAATACATGTATTTGAGCTTGGTATGTATTTCTTAATGAATACACTACTTATTTCTCTTTTAGTGGTGCCCACTCTCGCCAAAAATATGGTTTACAGCCTTACTTCTGCCTTATTGGTCAAAATATGAGCAAACCTTAAGGCACCCCCCAGAAGGCGAATTACAGGCCTGCTGGGGCCCCTATACCACACCAGTAATCACTGCTATACTGGATGTAATTCTAAAACCTATGCAGTCAGATTTAGTAGGTTACAGACTAGTTTCTGGCCAAATTTCAGGATTATAGACCAACATTTACTAGTCATTTGGGCTGATTTACATGTATTTTACACCATTTTAACAGCAATATTCGGTTTAAATAATTTCTGTTCAGACATGTAATGCTCCAATTTTTCCTAAAATGTCCTCATTTCTGATCAAAACATGTCTGAAATTCCATAAGTGCTTCAGATTGACCACAATATGATATACCTGAAATTACCCCTCTTGAGGGGGGCAGACCAGGCCACACACCCCGAAACTGAAATTCCAAATATGGCCCTCGAGTTTGTCAGACAAATGCAATTTAATTCTATGATGAAAACTGAGTTTCCTGTGAAAATTTGAGCCAGATCCAACCCATTTAAGGGGTGTTTTGAGCTGAATTTAAAGTTTATGGTACCCTCGCTACATGCACTCTCAATACATGTATTTTGAGCTTGGTATGTATTTCTTAATGAATACACTACTTATTTCTCTTTTAGTGGTGCCCACTCTCGCCAAAAATATGGTTTACAGCCTTACTTCTGCCTTATTGGTCAAAATATGAGCAAACCTTAAGGCACCCCCCAGAAGGCGAATTACAGGCCTGCTGGGGCCCCTATACCACACCAGTAATCACTGCTATACTGGATGTAATTCTAAAACCTATGCAGTCAGATTTAGTAGGTTACAGACTATTTTCTGGCCAAATTTCAGGATTATAGACCAACATTTACTAGTCATTTGGGCTGATTTACATGTATTTTACACCATTTTAACAGCAATATTCGGTTTAAATAATTTCTGTTCAGACATGTAATGCTCCAATTTTTCCTAAAATGTCCTCATTTCTGATCAAAACATGTCTGAAATTCCATAAGTGCTTCAGATTGACCACAATATGATATACCTGAAATTACCCCTCTTGAGGGGGGGGCAGACCAGGCCACACACCCCGAAACTGAAATTCCAAATATGGCCCTCGAGTTTGTCAGACAAATGCAATTTAATTCTATGATGAAAACTGAGTTTCCTGTGAAAATTTGAGCCAGATCCAACCCATTTAAGGGGTGTTTTGAGCTGAATTTAAAGTTTATGGTACCCTCGCTACATGCACTCTCAATACATGTATTTGAGCTTGGTATGTATTTCTTAATGAATACACTACTTATTTCTCTTTTAGTGGTGCCCACTCTCGCCAAAAATATGGTTTACAGCCTTACTTCTGCCTTATTGGTCAAAATATGAGCAAACCTTAAGGCACCCCCCAGAAGGCGAATTACAGGCCTGCTGGGGCCCCTATACCACACCAGTAATCACTGCTATACTGGATGTAATTCTAAAACCTATGCAGTCAGATTTAGTAGGTTACAGACTATTTTCTGGCCAAATTTCAGGATTATATACCAACATTTACTAGTCATTTGGGCTGATTTACATGTATTTTACACCATTTTAACAGCAATATTCGGTTTAAATAATTTCTGTTCAGACATTTAATGCTCCAATTTTTCCTAAAATGTCCTCATTTCTGATCAAAACATGTCTGAAATTCCATAAGTGCTTCAGATTGACCACAATATGATATACCTGAAATTACCCCTCTTGAGGGGGGCAGACCAGGCCACACACCCCGAAACTGAAATTCCAAATATGGCCCTCGAGTTTGTCAGACAAATGCAATTTAATTCTATGATGAAAACTGAGTTTCCTGTGAAAATTTGAGCCAGATCCAACCCATTTAAGGGGTGTTTTGAGCTGAATTTAAAGTTTATGGTACCCTCGCTACATGCACTCTCAATACATGTATTTTGAGCTTGGTATGTATTTCTTAATGAATACACTACTTATTTCTCTTTTAGTGGTGCCCACTCTCGCCAAAAATATGGTTTACAGCCTTACTTCTGCCTTATTGGTCAAAATATGAGCAAACCTTAAGGCACCCCCCAGAAGGCGAATTACAGGCCTGCTGGGGCCCCTATACCACACCAGTAATCACTGCTATACTGGATGTAATTCTAAAACCTATGCAGTCAGATTTAGTAGGTTACAGACTAGTTTCTGGCCAAATTTCAGGATTATAGACCAACATTTACTAGTCATTTGGGCTGATTTACATGTATTTTACACCATTTTAACAGCAATATTCGGTTTAAATAATTTCTGTTCAGACATGTAATGCTCCAATTTTTCCTAAAATGTCCTCATTTCTGATCAAAACATGTCTGAAATTCCATAAGTGCTTCAGATTGACCACAATATGATATACCTGAAATTACCCCTCTTGAGGGGGGCAGACCAGGCCACACACCCCGAAACTGAAATTTCAAATATGGCCCTCGAGTTTGTCAGACAAATGCAATTTAATTCTATGATGAAAACTGAGTTTCCTGTGAAAATTTGAGCCAGATCCAACCCATTTAAGGGGTGTTTTGAGCTGAATTTAAAGTTTATGGTACCCTCGCTACATGCACTCTCAATACATGTATTTTGAGCTTGGTATGTATTTCTTAATGAATACACTACTTATTTCTCTTTTAGTGGTGCCCACTCTCGCCAAAAATATGGTTTACAGCCTTACTTCTGCCTTATTGGTCAAAATATGAGCAAACCTTAAGGCACCCCCCAGAAGGCGAATTACAGGCCTGCTGGGGCCCCTATACCACACCAGTAATCACTGCTATACTGGATGTAATTCTAAAACCTATGCAGTCAGATTTAGTAGGTTACAGACTATTTTCTGGCCAAATTTCAGGATTATAGACCAACATTTACTAGTCATTTGGGCTGATTTACATGTATTTTACACCATTTTAACAGCAATATTCGGTTTAAATAATTTCTGTTCAGACATGTAATGCTCCAATTTTTCCTAAAATGTCCTCATTTCTGATCAAAACATGTCTGAAATTCCATAAGTGCTTCAGATTGACCACAATATGATATACCTGAAATTACCCCTCTTGAGGGGGGGGCAGACCAGGCCACACACCCCGAAACTGAAATTCCAAATATGGCCCTCGAGTTTGTCAGACAAATGCAATTTAATTCTATGATGAAAACTGAGTTTCCTGTGAAAATTTGAGCCAGATCCAACCCATTTAAGGGGTGTTTTGAGCTGAATTTAAAGTTTATGGTACCCTCGCTACATGCACTCTCAATACATGTATTTGAGCTTGGTATGTATTTCTTAATGAATACACTACTTATTTCTCTTTTAGTGGTGCCCACTCTCGCCAAAAATATGGTTTACAGCCTTACTTCTGCCTTATTGGTCAAAATATGAGCAAACCTTAAGGCACCCCCCAGAAGGCGAATTACAGGCCTGCTGGGGCCCCTATACCACACCAGTAATCACTGCTATACTGGATGTAATTCTAAAACCTATGCAGTCAGATTTAGTAGGTTACAGACTATTTTCTGGCCAAATTTCAGGATTATATACCAACATTTACTAGTCATTTGGGCTGATTTACATGTATTTTACACCATTTTAACAGCAATATTCGGTTTAAATAATTTCTGTTCAGACATTTAATGCTCCAATTTTTCCTAAAATGTCCTCATTTCTGATCAAAACATGTCTGAAATTCCATAAGTGCTTCAGATTGACCACAATATGATATACCTGAAATTACCCCTCTTGAGGGGGGCAGACCAGGCCACACACCCCGAAACTGAAATTCCAAATATGGCCCTCGAGTTTGTCAGACAAATGCAATTTAATTCTATGATGAAAACTGAGTTTCCTGTGAAAATTTGAGCCAGATCCAACCCATTTAAGGGGTGTTTTGAGCTGAATTTAAAGTTTATGGTACCCTCGCTACATGCACTCTCAATACATGTATTTTGAGCTTGGTATGTATTTCTTAATGAATACACTACTTATTTCTCTTTTAGTGGTGCCCACTCTCGCCAAAAATATGGTTTACAGCCTTACTTCTGCCTTATTGGTCAAAATATGAGCAAACCTTAAGGCACCCCCCAGAAGGCGAATTACAGGCCTGCTGGGGCCCCTATACCACACCAGTAATCACTGCTATACTGGATGTAATTCTAAAACCTATGCAGTCAGATTTAGTAGGTTACAGACTAGTTTCTGGCCAAATTTCAGGATTATAGACCAACATTTACTAGTCATTTGGGCTGATTTACATGTATTTTACACCATTTTAACAGCAATATTCGGTTTAAATAATTTCTGTTCAGACATGTAATGCTCCAATTTTTCCTAAAATGTCCTCATTTCTGATCAAAACATGTCTGAAATTCCATAAGTGCTTCAGATTGACCACAATATGATATACCTGAAATTACCCCTCTTGAGGGGGGCAGACCAGGCCACACACCCCGAAACTGAAATTCCAAATATGGCCCTCGAGTTTGTCAGACAAATGCAATTTAATTCTATGATGAAAACTGAGTTTCCTGTGAAAATTTGAGCCAGATCCAACCCATTTAAGGGGTGTTTTGAGCTGAATTTAAAGTTTATGGTACCCTCGCTACATGCACTCTCAATACATGTATTTTGAGCTTGGTATGTATTTCTTAATGAATACACTACTTATTTCTCTTTTAGTGGTGCCCACTCTCGCCAAAAATATGGTTTACAGCCTTACTTCTGCCTTATTGGTCAAAATATGAGCAAACCTTAAGGCACCCCCCAGAAGGCGAATTACAGGCCTGCTGGGGCCCCTATACCACACCAGTAATCACTGCTATACTGGATGTAATTCTAAAACCTATGCAGTCAGATTTAGTAGGTTACAGACTATTTTCTGGCCAAATTTCAGGATTATAGACCAACATTTACTAGTCATTTGGGCTGATTTACATGTATTTTACACCATTTTAACAGCAATATTCGGTTTAAATAATTTCTGTTCAGACATGTAATGCTCCAATTTTTCCTAAAATGTCCTCATTTCTGATCAAAACATGTCTGAAATTCCATAAGTGCTTCAGATTGACCACAATATGATATACCTGAAATTACCCCTCTTGAGGGGGGGGCAGACCAGGCCACACACCCCGAAACTGAAATTCCAAATATGGCCCTCGAGTTTGTCAGACAAATGCAATTTAATTCTATGATGAAAACTGAGTTTCCTGTGAAAATTTGAGCCAGATCCAACCCATTTAAGGGGTGTTTTGAGCTGAATTTAAAGTTTATGGTACCCTCGCTACATGCACTCTCAATACATGTATTTGAGCTTGGTATGTATTTCTTAATGAATACACTACTTATTTCTCTTTTAGTGGTGCCCACTCTCGCCAAAAATATGGTTTACAGCCTTACTTCTGCCTTATTGGTCAAAATATGAGCAAACCTTAAGGCACCCCCCAGAAGGCGAATTACAGGCCTGCTGGGGCCCCTATACCACACCAGTAATCACTGCTATACTGGATGTAATTCTAAAACCTATGCAGTCAGATTTAGTAGGTTACAGACTATTTTCTGGCCAAATTTCAGGATTATATACCAACATTTACTAGTCATTTGGGCTGATTTACATGTATTTTACACCATTTTAACAGCAATATTCGGTTTAAATAATTTCTGTTCAGACATTTAATGCTCCAATTTTTCCTAAAATGTCCTCATTTCTGATCAAAACATGTCTGAAATTCCATAAGTGCTTCAGATTGACCACAATATGATATACCTGAAATTACCCCTCTTGAGGGGGGCAGACCAGGCCACACACCCCGAAACTGAAATTCCAAATATGGCCCTCGAGTTTGTCAGACAAATGCAATTTAATTCTATGATGAAAACTGAGTTTCCTGTGAAAATTTGAGCCAGATCCAACCCATTTAAGGGGTGTTTTGAGCTGAATTTAAAGTTTATGGTACCCTCGCTACATGCACTCTCAATACATGTATTTTGAGCTTGGTATGTATTTCTTAATGAATACACTACTTATTTCTCTTTTAGTGGTGCCCACTCTCGCCAAAAATATGGTTTACAGCCTTACTTCTGCCTTATTGGTCAAAATATGAGCAAACCTTAAGGCACCCCCCAGAAGGCGAATTACAGGCCTGCTGGGGCCCCTATACCACACCAGTAATCACTGCTATACTGGATGTAATTCTAAAACCTATGCAGTCAGATTTAGTAGGTTACAGACTAGTTTCTGGCCAAATTTCAGGATTATAGACCAACATTTACTAGTCATTTGGGCTGATTTACATGTATTTTACACCATTTTAACAGCAATATTCGGTTTAAATAATTTCTGTTCAGACATGTAATGCTCCAATTTTTCCTAAAATGTCCTCATTTCTGATCAAAACATGTCTGAAATTCCATAAGTGCTTCAGATTGACCACAATATGATATACCTGAAATTACCCCTCTTGAGGGGGGCAGACCAGGCCACACACCCCGAAACTGAAATTCCAAATATGGCCCTCGAGTTTGTCAGACAAATGCAATTTAATTCTATGATGAAAACTGAGTTTCCTGTGAAAATTTGAGCCAGATCCAACCCATTTAAGGGGTGTTTTGAGCTGAATTTAAAGTTTATGGTACCCTCGCTACATGCACTCTCAATACATGTATTTTGAGCTTGGTATGTATTTCTTAATGAATACACTACTTATTTCTCTTTTAGTGGTGCCCACTCTCGCCAAAAATATGGTTTACAGCCTTACTTCTGCCTTATTGGTCAAAATATGAGCAAACCTTAAGGCACCCCCCAGAAGGCGAATTACAGGCCTGCTGGGGCCCCTATACCACACCAGTAATCACTGCTATACACTGGATGTAATTCTGAAACCTATGCAGTCAGATTTAGTAGGTTACAGACTAATTTCTGGCCAAATTTCAGGATTATAGACCAACATTTACTAGTCATTTGGGCTGATTTACATGTATTTTACACCATTTTAACAGCAATATTCGGTTTAAATAATTTCTGTTCAGACATGTAATGCTCCAATTTTTCCTAAAATGTCCTCATTTCTGATCAAAACATGTCTGAAATTCCATAAGTGCTTCAGATTGACCACAATATGATATACCTGAAATTACCCCTCATGAGGGGGGGCAGACCAGGCCACACACCCCAAAACTGAAATTCCAAATATGGCCCTCGAGTTTGTCAGACAAATGCAATTTAATTCTATGATGAAAACTGAGTTTCCTGTGAAAATTTGAGCCAGATCCAACCCATTTAAGGGGTGTTTTGAGCTGAATTTAAAGTTTATGGTACCCTCGCTACATGCACTCTCAATACATGTATTTTGAGCTTGGTATGTATTTCTTAATGAATACACTACTTATTTCTCTTTTAGTGGTGCCCACTCTCGCCAAAAATATGGTTTACAGCCTTACTTCTGCCTTATTGGTCAAAATATGAGCAAACCTTAAGGCACCCCCCAGAAGGCGAATTACAGGCCTGCTGGGGCCCCTATACCACACCAGTAATCACTGCTATACTGGATGTAATTCTAAAACCTATGCAGTCAGATTTAGTAGGTTACAGACTATTTTCTGGCCAAATTTCAGGATTATAGACCAACATTTACTAGTCATTTGGGCTGATTTACATGTATTTTACACCATTTTAACAGCAATATTCGGTTTAAATAATTTCTGTTCAGACATGTAATGCTCCAATTTTTCCTAAAATGTCCTCATTTCTGATCAAAACATGTCTGAAATTCCATAAGTGCTTCAGATTGACCACAATATGATATACCTGAAATTACCCCTCATGAGGGGGGGCAGACCAGGCCACACACCCCGAAACTGAAATTCCAAATATGGCCCTCGAGTTTGTCAGACAAATGCAATTTAATTCTATGATGAAAACTGAGTTTCCTGTGAAAATTTGAGCCAGATCCAACCCATTTAAGGGGTGTTTTGAGCTGAATTTAAAGTTTATGGTACCCTCGCTACATGCACTCTCAATACATGTATTTTGAGCTTGGTATGTATTTCTTAATGAATACACTACTTATTTCTCTTTTAGTGGTGCCCACTCTCGCCAAAAATATGGTTTACAGCCTTACTTCTGCCTTATTGGTCAAAATATGAGCAAACCTTAAGGCACCCCCCAGAAGGCGAATTACAGGCCTGCTGGGGCCCCTATACCACACCAGTAATCACTGCTATACTGGATGTAATTCTAAAACCTATGCAGTCAGATTTAGTAGGTTACAGACTATTTTCTGGCCAAATTTCAGGATTATAGACCAACATTTACTAGTCATTTGGGCTGATTTACATGTATTTTACACCATTTTAACAGCAATATTCGGTTTAAATAATTTCTGTTCAGACATGTAATGCTCCAATTTTTCCTAAAATGTCCTCATTTCTGATCAAAACATGTCTGAAATTCCATAAGTGCTTCAGATTGACCACAATATGATATACCTGAAATTACCCCTCATGAGGGGGGGCAGACCAGGCCACACACCCCAAAACTGAAATTCCAAATATGGCCCTCGAGTTTGTCAGACAAATGCAATTTAATTCTATGATGAAAACTGAGTTTCCTGTGAAAATTTGAGCCAGATCCAACCCATTTAAGGGGTGTTTTGAGCTGAATTTAAAGTTTATGGTACCCTCGCTACATGCACTCTCAATACATGTATTTTGAGCTTGGTATGTATTTCTTAATGAATACACTACTTATTTCTCTTTTAGTGGTGCCCACTCTCGCCAAAAATATGGTTTACAGCCTTACTTCTGCCTTATTGGTCAAAATATGAGCAAACCTTAAGGCACCCCCCAGAAGGCGAATTACAGGCCTGCTGGGGCCCCTATACCACACCAGTAATCACTGCTATACTGGATGTAATTCTGAAACCTATGCAGTCAGATTTAGTAGGTTACAGACTATTTTCTGGCCAAATTTCAGGATTATAGACCAACATTTACTAGTCATTTGGGCTGATTTACATGTATTTTACACCATTTTAACAGCAATATTCGGTTTAAATAATTTCTGTTCAGACATGTAATGCTCCAATTTTTCCTAAAATGTCCTCATTTCTGATCAAAACATGTCTGAAATTCCATAAGTGCTTCAGATTGACCACAATATGATATACCTGAAATTACCCCTCATGAGGGGGGGCAGACCAGGCCACACACCCCAAAACTGAAATTCCAAATATGGCCCTCGAGTTTGTCAGACAAATGCAATTTAATTCTATGATGAAAACTGAGTTTCCTGTGAAAATTTGAGCCAGATCCAACCCATTTAAGGGGTGTTTTGAGCTGAATTTAAAGTTTATGGTACCCTCGCTACATGCACTCTCAATACATGTATTTTGAGCTTGGTATGTATTTCTTAATGAATACACTACTTATTTCTCTTTTAGTGGTGCCCACTCTCGCCAAAAATATGGTTTACAGCCTTACTTCTGCCTTATTGGTCAAAATATGAGCAAACCTTAAGGCACCCCCCAGAAGGCGAATTACAGGCCTGCTGGGGCCCCTATACCACACCAGTAATCACTGCTATACTGGATGTAATTCTAAAACCTATGCAGTCAGATTTAGTAGGTTACAGACTAATTTCTGGCCAAATTTCAGGATTATAGACCAACATTTACTAGTCATTTGGGCTGATTTACATGTATTTTACACCATTTTAACAGCAATATTCGGTTTAAATAATTTCTGTTCAGACATGTAATGCTCCAATTTTTCCTAAAATGTCCTCATTTCTGATCAAAACATGTCTGAAATTCCATAAGTGCTTCAGATTGACCACAATATGATATACCTGAAATTACCCCTCATGAGGGGGGGCAGACCAGGCCACACACCCCGAAACTGAAATTCCAAATATGGCCCTCGAGTTTGTCAGACAAATGCAATTTAATTCTATGATGAAAACTGAGTTTCCTGTGAAAATTTGAGCCAGATCCAACCCATTTAAGGGGTGTTTTGAGCTGAATTTAAAGTTTATGGTACCCTCGCTACATGCACTCTCAATACATGTATTTTGAGCTTGGTATGTATTTCTTAATGAATACACTACTTATTTCTCTTTTAGTGGTGCCCACTCTCGCCAAAAATATGGTTTACAGCCTTACTTCTGCCTTATTGGTCAAAATATGAGCAAACCTTAAGGCACCCCCCAGAAGGCGAATTACAGGCCTGCTGGGGCCCCTATACCACACCAGTAATCACTGCTATACTGGATGTAATTCTAAAACCTATGCAGTCAGATTTAGTAGGTTACAGACTATTTTCTGGCCAAATTTCAGGATTATAGACCAACATTTACTAGTCATTTGGGCTGATTTACATGTATTTTACACCATTTTAACAGCAATATTCGGTTTAAATAATTTCTGTTCAGACATGTAATGCTCCAATTTTTCCTAAAATGTCCTCATTTCTGATCAAAACATGTCTGAAATTCCATAAGTGCTTCAGATTGACCACAATATGATATACCTGAAATTACCCCTCATGAGGGGGGGCAGACCAGGCCACACACCCCAAAACTGAAATTCCAAATATGGCCCTCGAGTTTGTCAGACAAATGCAATTTAATTCTATGATGAAAACTGAGTTTCCTGTGAAAATTTGAGCCAGATCCAACCCATTTAAGGGGTGTTTTGAGCTGAATTTAAAGTTTATGGTACCCTCGCTACATGCACTCTCAATACATGTATTTTGAGCTTGGTATGTATTTCTTAATGAATACACTACTTATTTCTCTTTTAGTGGTGCCCACTCTCGCCAAAAATATGGTTTACAGCCTTACTTCTGCCTTATTGGTCAAAATATGAGCAAACCTTAAGGCACCCCCCAGAAGGCGAATTACAGGCCTGCTGGGGCCCCTATACCACACCAGTAATCACTGCTATACTGGATGTAATTCTAAAACCTATGCAGTCAGATTTAGTAGGTTACAGACTATTTTCTGGCCAAATTTCAGGATTATAGACCAACATTTACTAGTCATTTGGGCTGATTTACATGTATTTTACACCATTTTAACAGCAATATTCGGTTTAAATAATTTCTGTTCAGACATGTAATGCTCCAATTTTTCCTAAAATGTCCTCATTTCTGATCAAAACATGTCTGAAATTCCATAAGTGCTTCAGATTGACCACAATATGATATACCTGAAATTACCCCTCATGAGGGGGGGCAGACCAGGCCACACACCCCAAAACTGAAATTCCAAATATGGCCCTCGAGTTTGTCAGACAAATGCAATTTAATTCTATGATGAAAACTGAGTTTCCTGTGAAAATTTGAGCCAGATCCAACCCATTTAAGGGGTGTTTTGAGCTGAATTTAAAGTTTATGGTACCCTCGCTACATGCACTCTCAATACATGTATTTTGAGCTTGGTATGTATTTCTTAATGAATACACTACTTATTTCTCTTTTAGTGGTGCCCACTCTCGCCAAAAATATGGTTTACAGCCTTACTTCTGCCTTATTGGTCAAAATATGAGCAAACCTTAAGGCACCCCCCAGAAGGCGAATTACAGGCCTGCTGGGGCCCCTATACCACACCAGTAATCACTGCTATACTGGATGTAATTCTGAAACCTATGCAGTCAGATTTAGTAGGTTACAGACTAATTTCTGGCCAAATTTCAGGATTATAGACCAACATTTACTAGTCATTTGGGCTGATTTACATGTATTTTACACCATTTTAACAGCAATATTCGGTTTAAATAATTTCTGTTCAGACATGTAATGCTCCAATTTTTCCTAAAATGTCCTCATTTCTGATCAAAACATGTCTGAAATTCCATAAGTGCTTCAGATTGACCACAATATGATATACCTGAAATTACCCCTCATGAGGGGGGGCAGACCAGGCCACACACCCCAAAACTGAAATTCCAAATATGGCCCTCGAGTTTGTCAGACAAATGCAATTTAATTCTATGATGAAAACTGAGTTTCCTGTGAAAATTTGAGCCAGATCCAACCCATTTAAGGGGTGTTTTGAGCTGAATTTAAAGTTTATGGTACCCTCGCTACATGCACTCTCAATACATGTATTTTGAGCTTGGTATGTATTTCTTAATGAATACACTACTTATTTCTCTTTTAGTGGTGCCCACTCTCGCCAAAAATATGGTTTACAGCCTTACTTCTGCCTTATTGGTCAAAATATGAGCAAACCTTAAGGCACCCCCCAGAAGGCGAATTACAGGCCTGCTGGGGCCCCTATACCACACCAGTAATCACTGCTATACTGGATGTAATTCTAAAACCTATGCAGTCAGATTTAGTAGGTTACAGACTATTTTCTGGCCAAATTTCAGGATTATAGACCAACATTTACTAGGCATTTGGGCTGATTTACATGTATTTTACACCATTTTAACAGCAATATTCGGTTTAAATAATTTCTGTTCAGACATGTAATGCTCCAATTTTTCCTAAAATGTCCTCATTTCTGATCAAAACATGTCTGAAATTCCATAAGTGCTTCAGATTGACCACAATATGATATACCTGAAATTACCCCTCATGAGGGGGGGCAGACCAGGCCACACACCCCAAAACTGAAATTCCAAATATGGCCCTCGAGTTTGTCAGACAAATGCAATTTAATTCTATGATGAAAACTGAGTTTCCTGTGAAAATTTGAGCCAGATCCAACCCATTTAAGGGGTGTTTTGAGCTGAATTTAAAGTTTATGGTACCCTCGCTACATGCACTCTCAATACATGTATTTTGAGCTTGGTATGTATTTCTTAATGAATACACTACTTATTTCTCTTTTAGTGGTGCCCACTCTCGCCAAAAATATGGTTTACAGCCTTACTTCTGCCTTATTGGTCAAAATATGAGCAAACCTTAAGGCACCCCCCAGAAAGCGAATTACAGGCCTGCTGGGGCCCCTATACCACACCAGTAATCACTGCTATACTGGATGTAATTCTAAAACCTATGCAGTCAGATTTAGTAGGTTACAGACTATTTTCTGGCCAAATTTCAGGATTATAGACCAACATTTACTAGTCATTTGGGCTGATTTACATGTATTTTACACCATTTTAACAGCAATATTCGGTTTAAATAATTTCTGTTCAGACATGTAATGCTCCAATTTTTCCTAAAATGTCCTCATTTCTGATCAAAACATGTCTGAAATTCCATAAGTGCTTCAGATTGACCACAATATGATATACCTGAAATTACCCCTCATGAGGGGGGGCAGACCAGGCCACACACCCCAAAACTGAAATTCCAAATATGGCCCTCGAGTTTGTCAGACAAATGCAATTTAATTCTATGATGAAAACTGAGTTTCCTGTGAAAATTTGAGCCAGATCCAACCCATTTAAGGGGTGTTTTGAGCTGAATTTAAAGTTTATGGTACCCTCGCTACATGCACTCTCAATACATGTATTTTGAGCTTGGTATGTATTTCTTAATGAATACACTACTTATTTCTCTTTTAGTGGTGCCCACTCTCGCCAAAAATATGGTTTACAGCCTTACTTCTGCCTTATTGGTCAAAATATGAGCAAACCTTAAGGCACCCCCCAGAAGGCGAATTACAGGCCTGCTGGGGCCCCTATACCACACCAGTAATCACTGCTATACTGGATGTAATTCTGAAACCTATGCAGTCAGATTTAGTAGGTTACAGACTAATTTCTGGCCAAATTTCAGGATTATAGACCAACATTTACTAGTCATTTGGGCTGATTTACATGTATTTTACACCATTTTAACAGCAATATTCGGTTTAAATAATTTCTGTTCAGACATGTAATGCTCCAATTTTTCCTAAAATGTCCTCATTTCTGATCAAAACATGTCTGAAATTCCATAAGTGCTTCAGATTGACCACAATATGATATACCTGAAATTACCCCTCATGAGGGGGGGCAGACCAGGCCACACACCCCAAAACTGAAATTCCAAATATGGCCCTCGAGTTTGTCAGACAAATGCAATTTAATTCTATGATGAAAACTGAGTTTCCTGTGAAAATTTGAGCCAGATCCAACCCATTTAAGGGGTGTTTTGAGCTGAATTTAAAGTTTATGGTACCCTCGCTACATGCACTCTCAATACATGTATTTTGAGCTTGGTATGTATTTCTTAATGAATACACTACTTATTTCTCTTTTAGTGGTGCCCACTCTCGCCAAAAATATGGTTTACAGCCTTACTTCTGCCTTATTGGTCAAAATATGAGCAAACCTTAAGGCACCCCCCAGAAGGCGAATTACAGGCCTGCTGGGGCCCCTATACCACACCAGTAATCACTGCTATACTGGATGTAATTCTAAAACCTATGCAGTCAGATTTAGTAGGTTACAGACTATTTTCTGGCCAAATTTCAGGATTATAGACCAACATTTACTAGGCATTTGGGCTGATTTACATGTATTTTACACCATTTTAACAGCAATATTCGGTTTAAATAATTTCTGTTCAGACATGTAATGCTCCAATTTTTCCTAAAATGTCCTCATTTCTGATCAAAACATGTCTGAAATTCCATAAGTGCTTCAGATTGACCACAATATGATATACCTGAAATTACCCCTCATGAGGGGGGGCAGACCAGGCCACACACCCCAAAACTGAAATTCCAAATATGGCCCTCGAGTTTGTCAGACAAATGCAATTTAATTCTATGATGAAAACTGAGTTTCCTGTGAAAATTTGAGCCAGATCCAACCCATTTAAGGGGTGTTTTGAGCTGAATTTAAAGTTTATGGTACCCTCGCTACATGCACTCTCAATACATGTATTTTGAGCTTGGTATGTATTTCTTAATGAATACACTACTTATTTCTCTTTTAGTGGTGCCCACTCTCGCCAAAAATATGGTTTACAGCCTTACTTCTGCCTTATTGGTCAAAATATGAGCAAACCTTAAGGCACCCCCCAGAAAGCGAATTACAGGCCTGCTGGGGCCCCTATACCACACCAGTAATCACTGCTATACTGGATGTAATTCTAAAACCTATGCAGTCAGATTTAGTAGGTTACAGACTATTTTCTGGCCAAATTTCAGGATTATAGACCAACATTTACTAGTCATTTGGGCTGATTTACATGTATTTTACACCATTTTAACAGCAATATTCGGTTTAAATAATTTCTGTTCAGACATGTAATGCTCCAATTTTTCCTAAAATGTCCTCATTTCTGATCAAAACATGTCTGAAATTCCATAAGTGCTTCAGATTGACCACAATATGATATACCTGAAATTACCCCTCATGAGGGGGGGCAGACCAGGCCACACACCCCAAAACTGAAATTCCAAATATGGCCCTCGAGTTTGTCAGACAAATGCAATTTAATTCTATGATGAAAACTGAGTTTCCTGTGAAAATTTGAGCCAGATCCAACCCATTTAAGGGGTGTTTTGAGCTGAATTTAAAGTTTATGGTACCCTCGCTACATGCACTCTCAATACATGTATTTTGAGCTTGGTATGTATTTCTTAATGAATACACTACTTATTTCTCTTTTAGTGGTGCCCACTCTCGCCAAAAATATGGTTTACAGCCTTACTTCTGCCTTATTGGTCAAAATATGAGCAAACCTTAAGGCACCCCCCAGAAGGCGAATTACAGGCCTGCTGGGGCCCCTATACCACACCAGTAATCACTGCTATACTGGATGTAATTCTGAAACCTATGCAGTCAGATTTAGTAGGTTACAGACTAATTTCTGGCCAAATTTCAGGATTATAGACCAACATTTACTAGTCATTTGGGCTGATTTACATGTATTTTACACCATTTTAACAGCAATATTCGGTTTAAATAATTTCTGTTCAGACATGTAATGCTCCAATTTTTCCTAAAATGTCCTCATTTCTGATCAAAACATGTCTGAAATTCCATAAGTGCTTCAGATTGACCACAATATGATATACCTGAAATTACCCCTCATGAGGGGGGGCAGACCAGGCCACACACCCCGAAACTGAAATTCCAAATATGGCCCTCGAGTTTGTCAGACAAATGCAATTTAATTCTATGATGAAAACTGAGTTTCCTGTGAAAATTTGAGCCAGATCCAACCCATTTAAGGGGTGTTTTGAGCTGAATTTAAAGTTTATGGTACCCTCGCTACATGCACTCTCAATACATGTATTTTGAGCTTGGTATGTATTTCTTAATGAATACACTACTTATTTCTCTTTTAGTGGTGCCCACTCTCGCCAAAAATATGGTTTACAGCCTTACTTCTGCCTTATTGGTCAAAATATGAGCAAACCTTAAGGCACCCCCCAGAAGGCGAATTACAGGCCTGCTGGGGCCCCTATACCACACCAGTAATCACTGCTATACTGGATGTAATTCTAAAACCTATGCAGTCAGATTTAGTAGGTTACAGACTATTTTCTGGCCAAATTTCAGGATTATAGACCAACATTTACTAGTCATTTGGGCTGATTTACATGTATTTTACACCATTTTAACAGCAATATTCGGTTTAAATAATTTCTGTTCAGACATGTAATGCTCCAATTTTTCCTAAAATGTCCTCATTTCTGATCAAAACATGTCTGAAATTCCATAAGTGCTTCAGATTGACCACAATATGATATACCTGAAATTACCCCTCATGAGGGGGGGCAGACCAGGCCACACACCCCAAAACTGAAATTCCAAATATGGCCCTCGAGTTTGTCAGACAAATGCAATTTAATTCTATGATGAAAACTGAGTTTCCTGTGAAAATTTGAGCCAGATCCAACCCATTTAAGGGGTGTTTTGAGCTGAATTTAAAGTTTATGGTACCCTCGCTACATGCACTCTCAATACATGTATTTTGAGCTTGGTATGTATTTCTTAATGAATACACTACTTATTTCTCTTTTAGTGGTGCCCACTCTCGCCAAAAATATGGTTTACAGCCTTACTTCTGCCTTATTGGTCAAAATATGAGCAAACCTTAAGGCACCCCCCAGAAGGCGAATTACAGGCCTGCTGGGGCCCCTATACCACACCAGTAATCACTGCTATACTGGATGTAATTCTGAAACCTATGCAGTCAGATTTAGTAGGTTACAGACTAATTTCTGGCCAAATTTCAGGATTATAGACCAACATTTACTAGTCATTTGGGCTGATTTACATGTATTTTACACCATTTTAACAGCAATATTCGGTTTAAATAATTTCTGTTCAGACATGTAATGCTCCAATTTTTCCTAAAATGTCCTCATTTCTGATCAAAACATGTCTGAAATTCCATAAGTGCTTCAGATTGACCACAATATGATATACCTGAAATTACCCCTCATGAGGGGGGGCAGACCAGGCCACACACCCCGAAACTGAAATTCCAAATATGGCCCTCGAGTTTGTCAGACAAATGCAATTTAATTCTATGATGAAAACTGAGTTTCCTGTGAAAATTTGAGCCAGATCCAACCCATTTAAGGGGTGTTTTGAGCTGAATTTAAAGTTTATGGTACCCTCGCTACATGCACTCTCAATACATGTATTTTGAGCTTGGTATGTATTTCTTAATGAATACACTACTTATTTCTCTTTTAGTGGTGCCCACTCTCGCCAAAAATATGGTTTACAGCCTTACTTCTGCCTTATTGGTCAAAATATGAGCAAACCTTAAGGCACCCCCCAGAAGGCGAATTACAGGCCTGCTGGGGCCCCTATACCACACCAGTAATCACTGCTATACTGGATGTAATTCTAAAACCTATGCAGTCAGATTTAGTAGGTTACAGACTATTTTCTGGCCAAATTTCAGGATTATAGACCAACATTTACTAGTCATTTGGGCTGATTTACATGTATTTTACACCATTTTAACAGCAATATTCGGTTTAAATAATTTCTGTTCAGACATGTAATGCTCCAATTTTTCCTAAAATGTCCTCATTTCTGATCAAAACATGTCTGAAATTCCATAAGTGCTTCAGATTGACCACAATATGATATACCTGAAATTACCCCTCATGAGGGGGGGCAGACCAGGCCACACACCCCAAAACTGAAATTCCAAATATGGCCCTCGAGTTTGTCAGACAAATGCAATTTAATTCTATGATGAAAACTGAGTTTCCTGTGAAAATTTGAGCCAGATCCAACCCATTTAAGGGGTGTTTTGAGCTGAATTTAAAGTTTATGGTACCCTCGCTACATGCACTCTCAATACATGTATTTTGAGCTTGGTATGTATTTCTTAATGAATACACTACTTATTTCTCTTTTAGTGGTGCCCACTCTCGCCAAAAATATGGTTTACAGCCTTACTTCTGCCTTATTGGTCAAAATATGAGCAAACCTTAAGGCACCCCCCAGAAGGCGAATTACAGGCCTGCTGGGGCCCCTATACCACACCAGTAATCACTGCTATACTGGATGTAATTCTGAAACCTATGCAGTCAGATTTAGTAGGTTACAGACTAATTTCTGGCCAAATTTCAGGATTATAGACCAACATTTACTAGTCATTTGGGCTGATTTACATGTATTTTACACCATTTTAACAGCAATATTCGGTTTAAATAATTTCTGTTCAGACATGTAATGCTCCAATTTTTCCTAAAATGTCCTCATTTCTGATCAAAACATGTCTGAAATTCCATAAGTGCTTCAGATTGACCACAATATGATATACCTGAAATTACCCCTCATGAGGGGGGGCAGACCAGGCCACACACCCCGAAACTGAAATTCCAAATATGGCCCTCGAGTTTGTCAGACAAATGCAATTTAATTCTATGATGAAAACTGAGTTTCCTGTGAAAATTTGAGCCAGATCCAACCCATTTAAGGGGTGTTTTGAGCTGAATTTAAAGTTTATGGTACCCTCGCTACATGCACTCTCAATACATGTATTTTGAGCTTGGTATGTATTTCTTAATGAATACACTACTTATTTCTCTTTTAGTGGTGCCCACTCTCGCCAAAAATATGGTTTACAGCCTTACTTCTGCCTTATTGGTCAAAATATGAGCAAACCTTAAGGCACCCCCCAGAAGGCGAATTACAGGCCTGCTGGGGCCCCTATACCACACCAGTAATCACTGCTATACTGGATGTAATTCTAAAACCTATGCAGTCAGATTTAGTAGGTTACAGACTATTTTCTGGCCAAATTTCAGGATTATAGACCAACATTTACTAGTCATTTGGGCTGATTTACATGTATTTTACACCATTTTAACAGCAATATTCGGTTTAAATAATTTCTGTTCAGACATGTAATGCTCCAATTTTTCCTAAAATGTCCTCATTTCTGATCAAAACATGTCTGAAATTCCATAAGTGCTTCAGATTGACCACAATATGATATACCTGAAATTACCCCTCATGAGGGGGGGCAGACCAGGCCACACACCCCAAAACTGAAATTCCAAATATGGCCCTCGAGTTTGTCAGACAAATGCAATTTAATTCTATGATGAAAACTGAGTTTCCTGTGAAAATTTGAGCCAGATCCAACCCATTTAAGGGGTGTTTTGAGCTGAATTTAAAGTTTATGGTACCCTCGCTACATGCACTCTCAATACATGTATTTTGAGCTTGGTATGTATTTCTTAATGAATACACTACTTATTTCTCTTTTAGTGGTGCCCACTCTCGCCAAAAATATGGTTTACAGCCTTACTTCTGCCTTATTGGTCAAAATATGAGCAAACCTTAAGGCACCCCCCAGAAGGCGAATTACAGGCCTGCTGGGGCCCCTATACCACACCAGTAATCACTGCTATACTGGATGTAATTCTGAAACCTATGCAGTCAGATTTAGTAGGTTACAGACTAATTTCTGGCCAAATTTCAGGATTATAGACCAACATTTACTAGTCATTTGGGCTGATTTACATGTATTTTACACCATTTTAACAGCAATATTCGGTTTAAATAATTTCTGTTCAGACATGTAATGCTCCAATTTTTCCTAAAATGTCCTCATTTCTGATCAAAACATGTCTGAAATTCCATAAGTGCTTCAGATTGACCACAATATGATATACCTGAAATTACCCCTCATGAGGGGGGGCAGACCAGGCCACACACCCCAAAACTGAAATTCCAAATATGGCCCTCGAGTTTGTCAGACAAATGCAATTTAATTCTATGATGAAAACTGAGTTTCCTGTGAAAATTTGAGCCAGATCCAACCCATTTAAGGGGTGTTTTGAGCTGAATTTAAAGTTTATGGTACCCTCGCTACATGCACTCTCAATACATGTATTTTGAGCTTGGTATGTATTTCTTAATGAATACACTACTTATTTCTCTTTTAGTGGTGCCCACTCTCGCCAAAAATATGGTTTACAGCCTTACTTCTGCCTTATTGGTCAAAATATGAGCAAACCTTAAGGCACCCCCCAGAAGGCGAATTACAGGCCTGCTGGGGCCCCTATACCACACCAGTAATCACTGCTATACTGGATGTAATTCTGAAACCTATGCAGTCAGATTTAGTAGGTTACAGACTAATTTCTGGCCAAATTTCAGGATTATAGACCAACATTTACTAGTCATTTGGGCTGATTTACATGTATTTTACACCATTTTAACAGCAATATTCGGTTTAAATAATTTCTGTTCAGACATGTAATGCTCCAATTTTTCCTAAAATGTCCTCATTTCTGATCAAAACATGTCTGAAATTCCATAAGTGCTTCAGATTGACCACAATATGATATACCTGAAATTACCCCTCATGAGGGGGGGCAGACCAGGCCACACACCCCAAAACTGAAATTCCAAATATGGCCCTCGAGTTTGTCAGACAAATGCAATTTAATTCTATGATGAAAACTGAGTTTCCTGTGAAAATTTGAGCCAGATCCAACCCATTTAAGGGGTGTTTTGAGCTGAATTTAAAGTTTATGGTACCCTCGCTACATGCACTCTCAATACATGTATTTTGAGCTTGGTATGTATTTCTTAATGAATACACTACTTATTTCTCTTTTAGTGGTGCCCACTCTCGCCAAAAATATGGTTTACAGCCTTACTTCTGCCTTATTGGTCAAAATATGAGCAAACCTTAAGGCACCCCCCAGAAGGCGAATTACAGGCCTGCTGGGGCCCCTATACCACACCAGTAATCACTGCTATACTGGATGTAATTCTAAAACCTATGCAGTCAGATTTAGTAGGTTACAGACTATTTTCTGGCCAAATTTCAGGATTATAGACCAACATTTACTAGTCATTTGGGCTGATTTACATGTATTTTACACCATTTTAACAGCAATATTCGGTTTAAATAATTTCTGTTCAGACATGTAATGCTCCAATTTTTCCTAAAATGTCCTCATTTCTGATCAAAACATGTCTGAAATTCCATAAGTGCTTCAGATTGACCACAATATGATATACCTGAAATTACCCCTCATGAGGGGGGGCAGACCAGGCCACACACCCCAAAACTGAAATTCCAAATATGGCCCTCGAGTTTGTCAGACAAATGCAATTTAATTCTATGATGAAAACTGAGTTTCCTGTGAAAATTTGAGCCAGATCCAACCCATTTAAGGGGTGTTTTGAGCTGAATTTAAAGTTTATGGTACCCTCGCTACATGCACTCTCAATACATGTATTTTGAGCTTGGTATGTATTTCTTAATGAATACACTACTTATTTCTCTTTTAGTGGTGCCCACTCTCGCCAAAAATATGGTTTACAGCCTTACTTCTGCCTTATTGGTCAAAATATGAGCAAACCTTAAGGCACCCCCCAGAAGGCGAATTACAGGCCTGCTGGGGCCCCTATACCACACCAGTAATCACTGCTATACTGGATGTAATTCTGAAACCTATGCAGTCAGATTTAGTAGGTTACAGACTAATTTCTGGCCAAATTTCAGGATTATAGACCAACATTTACTAGTCATTTGGGCTGATTTACATGTATTTTACACCATTTTAACAGCAATATTCGGTTTAAATAATTTCTGTTCAGACATGTAATGCTCCAATTTTTCCTAAAATGTCCTCATTTCTGATCAAAACATGTCTGAAATTCCATAAGTGCTTCAGATTGACCACAATATGATATACCTGAAATTACCCCTCATGAGGGGGGGCAGACCAGGCCACACACCCCAAAACTGAAATTCCAAATATGGCCCTCGAGTTTGTCAGACAAATGCAATTTAATTCTATGATGAAAACTGAGTTTCCTGTGAAAATTTGAGCCAGATCCAACCCATTTAAGGGGTGTTTTGAGCTGAATTTAAAGTTTATGGTACCCTCGCTACATGCACTCTCAATACATGTATTTTGAGCTTGGTATGTATTTCTTAATGAATACACTACTTATTTCTCTTTTAGTGGTGCCCACTCTCGCCAAAAATATGGTTTACAGCCTTACTTCTGCCTTATTGGTCAAAATATGAGCAAACCTTAAGGCACCCCCCAGAAGGCGAATTACAGGCCTGCTGGGGCCCCTATACCACACCAGTAATCACTGCTATACTGGATGTAATTCTGAAACCTATGCAGTCAGATTTAGTAGGTTACAGACTAATTTCTGGCCAAATTTCAGGATTATAGACCAACATTTACTAGTCATTTGGGCTGATTTACATGTATTTTACACCATTTTAACAGCAATATTCGGTTTAAATAATTTCTGTTCAGACATGTAATGCTCCAATTTTTCCTAAAATGTCCTCATTTCTGATCAAAACATGTCTGAAATTCCATAAGTGCTTCAGATTGACCACAATATGATATACCTGAAATTACCCCTCATGAGGGGGGGCAGACCAGGCCACACACCCCAAAACTGAAATTCCAAATATGGCCCTCGAGTTTGTCAGACAAATGCAATTTAATTCTATGATGAAAACTGAGTTTCCTGTGAAAATTTGAGCCAGATCCAACCCATTTAAGGGGTGTTTTGAGCTGAATTTAAAGTTTATGGTACCCTCGCTACATGCACTCTCAATACATGTATTTTGAGCTTGGTATGTATTTCTTAATGAATACACTACTTATTTCTCTTTTAGTGGTGCCCACTCTCGCCAAAAATATGGTTTACAGCCTTACTTCTGCCTTATTGGTCAAAATATGAGCAAACCTTAAGGCACCCCCCAGAAGGCGAATTACAGGCCTGCTGGGGCCCCTATACCACACCAGTAATCACTGCTATACTGGATGTAATTCTAAAACCTATGCAGTCAGATTTAGTAGGTTACAGACTAATTTCTGGCCAAATTTCAGGATTATAGACCAACATTTACTAGTCATTTGGGCTGATTTACATGTATTTTACACCATTTTAACAGCAATATTCGGTTTAAATAATTTCTGTTCAGACATGTAATGCTCCAATTTTTCCTAAAATGTCCTCATTTCTGATCAAAACATGTCTGAAATTCCATAAGTGCTTCAGATTGACCACAATATGATATACCTGAAATTACCCCTCATGAGGGGGGGCAGACCAGGCCACACACCCCAAAACTGAAATTCCAAATATGGCCCTCGAGTTTGTCAGACAAATGCAATTTAATTCTATGATGAAAACTGAGTTTCCTGTGAAAATTTGAGCCAGATCCAACCCATTTAAGGGGTGTTTTGAGCTGAATTTAAAGTTTATGGTACCCTCGCTACATGCACTCTCAATACATGTATTTTGAGCTTGGTATGTATTTCTTAATGAATACACTACTTATTTCTCTTTTAGTGGTGCCCACTCTCGCCAAAAATATGGTTTACAGCCTTACTTCTGCCTTATTGGTCAAAATATGAGCAAACCTTAAGGCACCCCCCAGAAGGCGAATTACAGGCCTGCTGGGGCCCCTATACCACACCAGTAATCACTGCTATACTGGATGTAATTCTAAAACCTATGCAGTCAGATTTAGTAGGTTACAGACTATTTTCTGGCCAAATTTCAGGATTATAGACCAACATTTACTAGTCATTTGGGCTGATTTACATGTATTTTACACCATTTTAACAGCAATATTCGGTTTAAATAATTTCTGTTCAGACATGTAATGCTCCAATTTTTCCTAAAATGTCCTCATTTCTGATCAAAACATGTCTGAAATTCCATAAGTGCTTCAGATTGACCACAATATGATATACCTGAAATTACCCCTCATGAGGGGGGGCAGACCAGGCCACACACCCCGAAACTGAAATTCCAAATATGGCCCTCGAGTTTGTCAGACAAATGCAATTTAATTCTATGATGAAAACTGAGTTTCCTGTGAAAATTTGAGCCAGATCCAACCCATTTAAGGGGTGTTTTGAGCTGAATTTAAAGTTTATGGTACCCTCGCTACATGCACTCTCAATACATGTATTTTGAGCTTGGTATGTATTTCTTAATGAATACACTACTTATTTCTCTTTTAGTGGTGCCCACTCTCGCCAAAAATATGGTTTACAGCCTTACTTCTGCCTTATTGGTCAAAATATGAGCAAACCTTAAGGCACCCCCCAGAAGGCGAATTACAGGCCTGCTGGGGCCCCTATACCACACCAGTAATCACTGCTATACTGGATGTAATTCTAAAACCTATGCAGTCAGATTTAGTAGGTTACAGACTATTTTCTGGCCAAATTTCAGGATTATAGACCAACATTTACTAGTCATTTGGGCTGATTTACATGTATTTTACACCATTTTAACAGCAATATTCGGTTTAAATAATTTCTGTTCAGACATGTAATGCTCCAATTTTTCCTAAAATGTCCTCATTTCTGATCAAAACATGTCTGAAATTCCATAAGTGCTTCAGATTGACCACAATATGATATACCTGAAATTACCCCTCATGAGGGGGGGCAGACCAGGCCACACACCCCAAAACTGAAATTCCAAATATGGCCCTCGAGTTTGTCAGACAAATGCAATTTAATTCTATGATGAAAACTGAGTTTCCTGTGAAAATTTGAGCCAGATCCAACCCATTTAAGGGGTGTTTTGAGCTGAATTTAAAGTTTATGGTACCCTCGCTACATGCACTCTCAATACATGTATTTTGAGCTTGGTATGTATTTCTTAATGAATACACTACTTATTTCTCTTTTAGTGGTGCCCACTCTCGCCAAAAATATGGTTTACAGCCTTACTTCTGCCTTATTGGTCAAAATATGAGCAAACCTTAAGGCACCCCCCAGAAGGCGAATTACAGGCCTGCTGGGGCCCCTATACCACACCAGTAATCACTGCTATACTGGATGTAATTCTGAAACCTATGCAGTCAGATTTAGTAGGTTACAGACTAATTTCTGGCCAAATTTCAGGATTATAGACCAACATTTACTAGTCATTTGGGCTGATTTACATGTATTTTACACCATTTTAACAGCAATATTCGGTTTAAATAATTTCTGTTCAGACATGTAATGCTCCAATTTTTCCTAAAATGTCCTCATTTCTGATCAAAACATGTCTGAAATTCCATAAGTGCTTCAGATTGACCACAATATGATATACCTGAAATTACCCCTCATGAGGGGGGGCAGACCAGGCCACACACCCCAAAACTGAAATTCCAAATATGGCCCTCGAGTTTGTCAGACAAATGCAATTTAATTCTATGATGAAAACTGAGTTTCCTGTGAAAATTTGAGCCAGATCCAACCCATTTAAGGGGTGTTTTGAGCTGAATTTAAAGTTTATGGTACCCTCGCTACATGCACTCTCAATACATGTATTTTGAGCTTGGTATGTATTTCTTAATGAATACACTACTTATTTCTCTTTTAGTGGTGCCCACTCTCGCCAAAAATATGGTTTACAGCCTTACTTCTGCCTTATTGGTCAAAATATGAGCAAACCTTAAGGCACCCCCAGAAGGCGAATTACAGGCCTGCTGGGGCCCCTATACCACACCAGTAATCACTGCTATACTGGATGTAATTCTAAAACCTATGCAGTCAGATTTAGTAGGTTACAGACTATTTTCTGGCCAAATTTCAGGATTATAGACCAACATTTACTAGTCATTTGGGCTGATTTACATGTATTTTACACCATTTTAACAAGCAATATTCGGTTTAAATAATTTCTGTTCAGACATGTAATGCTCCAATTTTTCCTAAAATGTCCTCATTTCTGATCAAAACCATGTCTGAAATTCCATAAGTGCTTCAGATTGACCACAATATGATATACCTGAAATTACCCCTCATGAGGGGGGCAGACCAGGCCACACACCCCAAAACTGAAATTCCAAATATGGCCCTCGAGTTTGTCAGACAAATGCAATTTAATTCTATGATGAAAACTGAGTTTCCTGTGAAAATTTGAGCCAGATCCAACCCATTTAAGGGGTGTTTTGAGCTGAATTTAAAGTTTATGGTACCCTCGCTACATGCACTCTCAATACATGTATTTTGAGCTTGGTATGTATTTCTTAATGAATACACTACTTATTTCTCTTTTAGTGGTGCCCACTCTCGCCAAAAATATGGTTTACAGCCTTACTTCTGCCTTATTGGTCAAAATATGAGCAAACCTTAAGGCACCCCCCAGAAAGCGAATTACAGGCCTGCTGGGGCCCCTATACCACACCAGTAATCACTGCTATACTGGATGTAATTCTAAAACCTATGCAGTCAGATTTAGTAGGTTACAGACTATTTTCTGGCCAAATTTCAGGATTATAGACCAACATTTACTAGTCATTTGGCTGATTTACATGTATTTTACACCATTTTAACAGCAATATTCGGTTTAAATAATTTCTGTTCAGACATGTAATGCTCCAATTTTTCCTAAAATGTCCTCATTTCTGATCAAAACATGTCTGAAATTCCATAAGTGCTTCAGATTGACCACAATATGATATACCTGAAATTACCCCTCATGAGGGGGGCAGACCAGGCCACACACCCCAAAACTGAAATTCCAAATATGGCCCTCGAGTTTGTCAGACAAATGCAATTTAATTCTATGATGAAAACTGAGTTTCCTGTGAAAATTTGAGCCAGATCCAACCCATTTAAGGGGTGTTTTGAGCTGAATTTAAAGTTTATGGTACCCTCGCTACATGCACTCTCAAATACATGTATTTTGAGCTTGGTATGTATTTCTTAATGAATACACTACTTATTTCTCTTTTAGTGGTGCCCACTCTCGCCAAAAATATGGTTTACAGCCTTACTTCTGCCTTATTGGTCAAAATATGAGCAAACCTTAAGGCACCCCCCAGAAGGCGAATTACAGGCCTGCTGGGGCCCCTATACCACACCAGTAATCACTGCTATACTGGATGTAATTCTGAAACCTATGCAGTCAGATTTAGTAGGTTACAGACTAATTTCTGGCCAAATTTCAGGATTATAGACCAACATTTACTAGTCATTTGGGCTGATTTACATGTATTTTACACCATTTTAACAGCAATATTCGGTTTAAATAATTTCTGTTCAGACATGTAATGCTCCAATTTTTCCTAAAAATGTCCTCATTTCTGATCAAAACATGTCTGAAATTCCATAAGTGCTTCAGATTGACCACAATATGATATACCTGAAATTACCCCTCATGAGGGGGGGCAGACCAGGCCACACACCCCGAAACTGAAATTCCAAATATGGCCCTCGAGTTTGTCAGACAAATGCAATTTAATTCTATGATGAAAAACTGAGTTTCCTGTGAAAATTTGAGCCAGATCCAACCCATTTAAGGGGTGTTTTGAGCTGAATTTAAAGTTTATGGTACCCTCGCTACATGCACTCTCAATACATGTATTTTGAGCTTGGTATGTATTTCTTAATGAATACACTACTTTATTCTCTTTTAGTGGTGCCCACTCTCGCCAAAAATATGGTTTACAGCCTTACTTCTGCCTTATTGGTCAAAATATGAGCAAACCTTAAGGCACCCCCCAGAAGGCGAATTACAGGCCTGCTGGGGCCCCTATACCACACCAGTAATCACTGCTATACTGGATGTAATTCTAAAACCTATGCAGTCAGATTTAGTAGGTTACAGGACTATTTCTGGCCAAATTTCAGGATTATAGACCAACATTTACTAGTCATTTGGGCTGATTTACATGTATTTTACACCATTTTAACAGCAATATTCGGTTTAAATAATTTCTGTTCAGACATGTAATGCTCCAATTTTTCCTAAAATGTCCTCATTTCTGATCAAAACATGTCTGAAATTCCATAAGTGCTTCAGATTGACCACAATATGATATACCTGAAATTACCCCTCATGAGGGGGGGCAGACCAGGCCACACACCCCAAAACTGAAATTCCAAATATGGCCCTCGAGTTTGTCAGACAAATGCAATTTAATTCTATGATGAAAACTGAGTTTCCTGTGAAAATTTGAGCCAGATCCAACCCATTTAAGGGGTGTTTTGAGCTGAATTTAAAGTTTATGGTACCCTCGCTACATGCACTCTCAATACATGTATTTTGAGCTTGGTATGTATTTCTTAATGAATACACTACTTATTTCTCTTTTAGTGGTGCCCACTCTCGCCAAAATATGGTTTACAGCCTTACTTCTGCCTTATTGGTCAAAATATGAGCAAACCTTAAGGCACCCCCCAGAAGGCGAATTACAGGCCTGCTGGGGCCCCTATACCACACCAGTAATCACTGCTATACTGGATGTAATTCTGAAACCTATGCAGTCAGATTTAGTAGGTTACAGACTAATTTCTGGCCAAATTTCAGGATTATAGACCAACATTTACTAGTCATTTGGGCTGATTTACATGTATTTTACACCATTTTAACAGCAATATTCGGTTTAAATAATTTCTGTTCAGACATGTAATGCTCCAATTTTTCCTAAAATGTCCTCATTTCTGATCAAAACATGTCTGAAATTCCATAAGTGCTTCAGATTGACCACAATATGATATACCTGAAATTACCCCTCATGAGGGGGGCAGACCAGGCCACACACCCCAAAACTGAAATTCCAAATATGGCCCTCGAGTTTGTCAGACAAATGCAATTTAATTCTATGATGAAAACTGAGTTTCCTGTGAAAATTTGAGCCAGATCCAACCCATTTAAGGGGTGTTTTGAGCTGAATTTAAAGTTTATGGTACCCTCGCTACATGCACTCTCAATACATGTATTTTGAGCTTGGTATGTATTTCTTAATGAATACACTACTTATTTCTCTTTTAGTGGTGCCCACTCTCGCCAAAAATATGGTTTACAGCCTTACTTCTGCCTTATTGGTCAAAATATGAGCAAACCTTAAGGCACCCCCCAGAAGGCGAATTACAGGCCTGCTGGGGCCCCTATACCACACCAGTAATCAC